>JAVGWX010000003.1:41410888-41678388 GCA_036924085.1 Ariolimax columbianus | reverse complement strand
TTCAGAAAATAAACAATGTCATAAAAGCAGGAATTAACAACGACAAACTAACAAGATTCAATATGGACATTGCAGCACTTCGGAAAACAAGATCAATAAGTGAGAAGGACTATGTATTCCACTGGCAAGGAAAAGAGCTCAATGAAAGAAGAACGGCGAAAATGGTTTAGAGGACCTGGTTACAATCCGTCCATATACTACTGTCGGTTATATCACCCTTGTCAGTGCATATGCTCCTATCTTGTGCTCTTCACATGTAGTCAAAGATGCTTTTAAGAAAATCTATCATCAGTCATTATAAGCAAACCGAGTCCGGAACACCTTGTTCTACACTGCAATTGCGATGGTAGAGTGCTGATCCCGATTAGTGGCCTTCATGTTTAATTAATCAAAAAAGGCAACGACTTTTAGAGGTCTATGTCTACAATGGGCTCTGTGTGACCAATTCTTATTTTTAGACCAACCTTCAAGATAAGGTTTCATGGACGCACCCACGATCTAAGCACTGGCATGAGCTTGATCTGATTCTTGTGAGAATGTCTTTTATCCAAACTGTAGTCATCACTCTTTCCTACCATAGCGCAGACTGTGACACAGACCATGCACTGGTTCGATGTAAAATCAAATTGCAGCCAAGAAAGTAAACCGCGCATCGACATGAGAAAAAAATGCTAAATTCTGCGCTGATCATTTGCTTTAATGACGCCTTCGAGAAAACTCTAAGAATTCAACAAGGCAGCCCCATGGTTACAGAGACCTGAGACAAATTCGAACGAACATCCATAGTACTGCGCTTGCTATCTTTGGAAGAAGAACTGCACAATTAGATGAGTGGTTCAAAGCAACAAAAAAATGATATAACACCCATCATCGAGACAAAGCGCACTGCTCTGAGTAAATACAAGTGCCTCCCAAATACAGTTACTCTGCAATCTCTCAAATCCGCAAAGAGCCAAGCCCAGCAAACTGTACATGCCGCTGTGTAAATGAGTAGTTTCCATCTCTGTGGAAACATAATGACTGCGGCACAAACAGAAAACATCAGAGAAATATATGATAGCATTAAAAAAAAGCTATTGGTCCCGTGTACAGAAAGACAGCGACGCTCAAATCTATCCGTGGCCAGAAAATAACTGACAAATAAACGCAGATAGAGCGCTGGGTACAGCACTACTCTGATCTCAACCCATTCGACAGTACTGGCACTCCCTCAGCCCTTAATTCTGTTTGAGGCGATCCTACAATGGCGGAACTAGACTGTATTTAGAAGATCTCAAGACATCCATTGACAACGTGGCTCTGGGTTGAGAATCATGCAGCAAAGGGATCCAACCTGACCTGAACAAGCACTATAAAGATGCAATCTTGTAACCGCTACATACGCAGCTATGTTAAATTTTGACAGACGCCATCATACCTCAAGATACGAGGGACTCAAAGATTGTAATATAATACAAAAATATAGGGGATCAAAAGAACTGTAATAATTACAGAAGCATCTCACTGCTCAGTCATTTTGGCATAGTCTTTACCAGAGTGATCTTACTGCGGCTACACAAACTTACTGAGCGCGTATCCCAGTCACAATGTGGATTCCATTGTGGAAGATCAACGATCGACACAATCTTCTCTCTATGGCAGTTACAAGAAAAGTCATGCGAGCAGAACAAGCTTTTTGTCACTTTCATCGACCGGACACAAGCACTTGATTTAGATAGCATTAATGGACTTCAAAATCCTCATTAAAATAGGCTGCCCAAACAAATTGCTGCAGCTAATAGTGTCATTTCAAGAGAATATAAAAGGAACAATCCAATTTTATGATAATGTATCACAGCCATTCGGAATTCAATGTGGTGTTAAACAAGGCTGCGTCCTTGGCCTCAATACTATTCGTAATCTTCTTTGCTCTGCTACTGAAGTCCGCATTTGTTAATGCAACAAAAGGGATTTGCCTTCGTACTAGATCAGTTGGTCGTTTGTTTAATATTGCGAGACTCAGAGCTAAAACAAAGATCCGGGAAGTTACTGTCAGGGACCGAGTGGTCTGTCGGGATCTTTGTAAATGACAAGGACAAGAAAAGCACCACTTTCTCACAAAAAGCATGTCGTAAGAGGCGACTAACATAGCATTATACCGGTCATGGCTAAGTGGTTTGTTTCGAGCAGCATAGATGGCGCATAACAGGCTGCTGGTCTAATTGGCTAGAGTGTTTGAGTCTATAAAGATGGACTCGCATAAGCACCTGTCCCAACGCAGCGGAGTATTACGCTACTCGATCCTAGCCCGCTAAGCAGGAACCCCTTCTCCCGGCTATACCCTCCTTATACCAGAGCTAGGACCTGTACAGGGGCATCTGCCCTTGTAGAAGTACAAGTAGACTAAGACTAAGACTTGTTAATTGCTGATAATACTGCACTTGTCACTCACAGTCAGCAGGAACTCCAGAGATTGATAAATCGCTTCTCCACGCGTACAAAGATTTCTGCCTCAGAATAAGCCTGAATAAAACAAATGTGCTAGGAGAAGACATAGATGCCATCCCAACCATCACTATCGACAACTACAAACTGACAATTGGGAACCAGTTCACTTACCTGGAGTCCATCATCAACGATAAGCTGTCCCTAGGCGTCGAAATAAGCGAAGCTGATGCCATATTTTCTTGACTCACAACACGTGTCTGGGAAAACCTCAAACTTGCAGCGAAAACCATGGCCACGGTCTACAACGCCTGTGTTGTCTGTACACATCTATATGGTAGCGAAACGAGGACTACTTATGCCAAACAAGAGAATAGGCTCAAAATATTGCCCCTACGAAGCCTGCGATTCATCATTGGCGTTTCATGGAGAGACAGGGTGACAAATGCAGAACTCTTTTCGTTGGAGTCTTTCCCTTGCCAGTAGAATACGAAGTCTTTCTGACTCATTGACCTCGAGTCCGCTAACTGGGTTTCTTGAAGTGCTACAATGTCCACATCCAGTCTTTTCAGTTCGTCCTTGATTAGGCGTATATTTCTGGCATTACTTATATCATACATATCAGATGGTCCAGTCAGCATGGTACGGATAGCAGCGCACTCAGCATGGGAGGGACAGACTTGTCATCATGGGAGGGACAGTCCAGTCAGAATGGTTCGGACATTCCTACAACCCAGTTGTTATGTCGACACAGCAGAATGATACTGGAAGTCCTCTCCAGGTCATAAGTTTGGGTATCACTCTGTGAAGAACGTTGCTGCCCGTTCAGCAGGTTCCCTTCCCTCCCCACGTAACTAATTGATCAAGGGAAATAGCATTAGCCGATACAGCCTGGAATCAGCAACGTCGCAAGAGTTGCCAGAATAACCATGAAACTACCACTAGACTGTCTTAGGGACACTAGCTCGAGGTTTTTCCTTAGGGCTTACTCTCGAAGCCATTCCAGTGAACAGATATCCCACAAAGAATTTTACGATAACATCTTTTTAGACCAGTTCAGCTTTCATGTCAAAATGGTCAGTTTACAGGTCATGTGACCGGTTATTTATTATTTTATGACACTATAATATAAATGATGATGTTCATAACACTTTTGTGAGTCAGTTTGTTGATAACTACTGTCACACAACAAAAAGATAATTCTATGTTTTTACTCCAATTTGAAAGACCGAACGAAAACACATCCGCCTTCTCGGTATCGTAATCGCATAGAAAATTTAGAGCATAGTGTAAGCTTTACATTTAAAAATGTCTCTAATATATATGGTTGAACCAGTAGAAAATGGGATGTCATAAAACCGAATATTTGGAAACTGTTGACGAAAAAATCAACTTGATACTCTCCGAAAACTAAAATTAACATTGCATTCTGACTGCAGTATCGTCTTCTTTCTTCTTCGTCTTCTTCTTCGTACGCTGTCAGACGTCAACTTGAATTTGTTTGAAGAAAGCAGCTGTCATCCCGAGGCTATCGACACTGCCATAGAGCTTGTCTAGTGTTGGCACTGGTGATGGCCACATGTGCTTTCTCTGGTCCTCGTATGTCGGGCAATTTTGCAGCAGATGTTCAGCGGTCATTTTCCATGTACCACAGGTGCATTCGTCAGTGCCACCTATCTTCAGATAGATGGTACCTCAGTCTATTGTGGCCTGTGCGGAGTCTGAAGTCTACGACCTGCTCTCTTCTGTTCAACTGGTAATAGGCATCATTTTTTGTGTAGCCAGTATGTTCTGTTTCCCATTTAGCCATGTATCTGGCCCTAATAAACCTTTTGGACTCTATGTAGGTCACACTAGGATCTGGTTGTGGTAGTCTTGCACCTTCTTTTGCCAGTCTGCCTGCCTCCTCGTTGCCTTGGATGTTACAGTGGGATGGAACCCACTGTAACACTGTACCACTACTCTTGTTGATGCGGACTGCTGGCATAGTTGACAGTGCTGCTCTTAAATCATTAAGTTCAGTATTTGTCTGGCTTTTTAGTGCTGTAACCACGGACAGGGCATCTGTAAACAGGACTATCTGGCTTTCATTTGCTTTCGCCTGTCAGCATTGCTTTTACTGTAGCCTTCAGTGCCTCTACCTCCGCTCTGAAATTGCTTGAGAATTTTCCAGTTGCCACTGACAGTTTTATTTTTCTACCATTTGTTAGGCTCAGGAATACTTCTCCCCCTCCATTCTGTGTTGTATTTGTTACAGAACCGTCGGTGTATGCATGGGTCCAGTCCATGCTTGGGTAGTTTTCCGCTATGTACCTCAGGGTTATGTCTCTTCTTTCTTTTTCATTCAGGCTGTTCTTGTTTCCAATACCTGATATATTATTTTCTAGCACCTCCGGAATGAAATGCTGCTTCCATGTGCGTTTGCGTACAGTAGGGATGAGCTTTGGTGTTGTTATGGTGTTCATATGGTCTTCGCTCATCTTAGCTTTGGCTATTTCTGCAAAGTTTCTCCGCTTTGGTTTCCCTTTTCCAAATCTATTTAGTCTCTGATGCATTGAAGGGTCTGTCAGTCTTCTTAGTTCTCTACTTGCTGCTGGGCTCTGCAGTCTCTTCTGTGGGTCATGGATTGCAGATTTGTAATCTTTTCAAGTTCTACAATTGGCTGTAGTATTGAAATTTCCAAAAGTACTCTTTGGAAAATTGCAAGAGCTGCCGGCTTTACATCCAGAAAAATTTTAGGCGGCAGGAATATTATTAGGAATAGACACATGTGAAAAAAATCATTTGGGTATGACATGCAGTTTTGCAGAAAATTGCTTCGAATCGGGTAAGAGCCGCTATATGCTCTAGCCCCGGAACAGATACCACGATAAAAAAACCCAACCTACTGTCTTGCAGGTATCATCGGGAGGTGGAAAGGCTATGGGAGACAACCCAAAACAGAAAACTCAACCCGATCTGACGAAGACGGAGTGTGTCAACTACGGCACAGGTCTGCAACCTGCCACTCAACGTCCTTTTCAGGGCGCAGAAAATAGTAAACCTACTCATTGTGGGCATTCGAAACAACAACAACAACGGCGCAGGAACCGGGAAATATCAGGGCATACGCGCATCAACAGGATTTGGTTATGCGACACTCTACCGTCATGGTGTCGCTCCTACAAGTTACAACAGGGGAGGAGCGGTGCCGGGCCCCCAGCCTCGAGTAGACCCACCCAAGCAGCCGGTGCCTCTGCTAACCTAGTGGTCAGGGGGAGGCAGAGTAGTGTGACTGGTCAAGAAAGGAACCTAAAAGTGATATAATGGAATGCAGAGGGGTGAGAAACAAAAAACCCGAACTGCAAAGAATTCCCCAAGGAAAACGACATATACATCATTTGTATCCAGGAAATACATCTAAAAGAAACTCATAAATGTGCCATTAGATGTGAATGTTTCCGTCAAGATAGGGAAAAAAGAACCAAAAGAGGAATAATAACACAAGTCAAAAACTCTAAACCAGCAGTAGAAACAAATAGATCTGGACCAGATGCACTCGAGTACTTCACAATTAAGATCATCCTACCCAGTGAAGACTCAATGATAACAAACTGCTATAGTCCACCAGCCACAACTCTGGCAATACACAAAGTCAAAATCAAAGTGTTCTGATTGTTGGAGATTTGAACAGTCACTCCCCAAGCTGGGGTTATGAAACAATGGACCAGAGAGGCGAGGAGGTAGAAGATTGAATGACAGAAAATAAACTTATCCTAATAAATAGGACGATAGGCAGACATATTACTCTAGAATATGGAAAGAAATGAGTACTCCGGACCTTGCGATGGCAACGGACGACCTTCAATGGCTAATAACAAGAACAATCAACAGCCAACTGGGTGGGAGGGAGTAATAACTTTAGAACTATGTAACATGGGAAAAACAGAGATAACTGATATGCACCCAATTTGGGATTTCAAAAGAGCAAACTGGACTCTATTTAGAGAAAATATAAATAAACTCTTTAACAAAATATTCTATGCCAAAAATTAAAACATTAATGTCGCCATCATAGAAGGAGGCTATCATTCAGGCAACAAATAAATCAATTCCGCGTGGAAAAGAGAAAAACTATAAACCCTACTTGAGTGATAGACTAGGGAAAATCCACAAAGAACTAAGCGAGGCAAGAGATACCATGGACAAAATTCTTTCACCAGAAAGCACAGGGAAACAGAGCAAAATAGAAAACACATTCATAGAACAAAAGAACGATGAGATCCAAAGAAGTTGGCTTAAAATGGATAGTGATACAAGTAAACTCTAGAATCTGACAAGAGCTTTAAACGAAGAAACGAGAAGGAGCCATGGGAAGACAGTCATTAAGGAAAATGAGAACCATCATACAGGGAAAATGGCAGCAAACATCATGGTTGAATTTTTCAGAGGAGAGTACAACAACATTTAAAAACGAGAACGCAAACTAAAAGTCAAAAATGAGATAAAAGAGAACATGAAGACACAGAATGAGGATCCCTGCATGACGGCATCATTCAAAATGGTAGAGTTAAACACTGTTATTCAGAAACTGAAAAATAAGAAAGCTCCAGGAAAAGATGGCATCACAAATGAAATTATTAAAAACCTAAATCAAGAGGCAAGAAGAAAACTCCTGAAAATCTTCAACCAATCATGGAACACAGGTAAGATCATAGATCAGTGGCGGGAAGCTATCATTATTCCCATTAGAAAACCAAAAAAAGGGCAAGACAAGCAAGGAAAGCTGTAGGCCAATAAGTCTGCTCGGCTGTGTTGGAAAAGTCATGGAAAGATGGGAAACACAAGAATAATAAAACATCTGGAAAAATCCAGTTCCTACTCAACTCACAGTCAGCCTTTAGGAAAACCCGCAGCACAGAAGACTAACTAGTGTACCTAATACAAGAAATATAAAATGCATTCCAAGGTAAGCAAAAAGTACTTGCGATATAGCAGGTAAACTCCCAAAGAAAGTATCCAGTGCCCTAAGCGCTGATGATTTCGCAATGTGGAGTGCTGCAGAAAAGCTTCCAACAGCTAAAAACAGAATGCAGACAGCACTGAACAATGTTGGAAAGTGAGTTACAGATTGGGGATTGCAGATGAACTTTTCAAAGACAGTTACAACATACTTCTCACTGTCCAACACCAAGGAAGAAACACAACTTAATCTAAATGACAAAGAGCTTGTACAAGAAAACCCCTGTGTATCTTGGAGTTAAAATAGACAAGAGACTCACAATAAAGGGGACCTATACAGGTGATAGAACAAAAAGCAGTCAGAAAACTATCCCTTATAAAGAAGCTGGCCGGAACAAGCTAGAGGTGCAAATAGCAACATCCTTAAAAATGTATGTACTGAAACAGTCAGGCCAGTACGGCATGACAGCCTGGACCACAGCATCAAACACAAACACGGAACGCATAAAGAAAATTGAAAACTCGGGCTTAAGGATAATATCAGGAGGAATGAAGACTTCACCAATCCAGACAATAGAAACATGTTAAAATATAAGACCCCTAATTACTAGACGATAGGAAATAGTGCTGACACATAGTGAAAAGATGCTTAGCATTCCTCGTCATACCATACATACCAAACTGAAACACCCAGTTTTAAATAGGCTAAAGTGGTTCCGTCACACTGCAACATCCAAGGCAACGAGGAGGCAGACAGACTGGCAAAAGAAGGTGCAAGGCTACCACAAATAGATACCAGTATGACGTACGAAGAGTCAAAACGGCTTATCAAAGCCAGGTACATGTCCAAATGGGAAACCGAACATACTGGTTACACCAAAAACGATGCCTATTACCAGTTGAACCGAAGAGAGCAGGTCGTTGTCTTCAGACTTCGCACTGGCCACAACAGACTGAGGTACCACCTCTTCAACAAATTGAAGATAGGGTGTACCGACGAATGCCCGTGCGGTACTGGTAAAATGACCACTGAACATCTGCTGCAGAACTGCCCGACATACGAGGATCAGAGAGAGCAGATGTGGCCATTGCCAGTGGAACTGCAAGACAAGCTCTATGGTAGTGGCGAGAGTCTCAGGATGACCGCCGCTTTTTTCGAGAAAATAATGGTTACTGTCTGACTGTGTACGCAGAAGAAGAAGAAGAAATAGGCTAAAGAGAACCAGCTTCATCCATATATCAAAGAACGTACACCAAAAATATGGAGGACTAGTACCCTACGAACCTGCAGAAATATAAATGCTTATCAACTATGAAGAGCCAAGTTACAACATAAACAACATCACAAAAAGTAGAGAGATCCAGGGAATCAGAAGAGAAAGACAAATACAATGTCCACGAGATGAAAATTTTAGCACAAGCAATGATTGAGGAAAAATATAATACCAAGGGATGGACACAGGTGTACACAGATCGATCAGCAGAGGAGGTAGGTCAAAACGGGGGAGGAAGCCTATTCATAAGACAAGAAAGTGGAAATATAACAGAAGAGGCCCTCCCAACAGGAAAGTCGTCCAGAAACCTCAGAGCAGAATCTATGGCCTTCCTGCGAGCACTGAGAATACTTCAAACAGAAAGGCAACCTCCAACAAAAATAGCTATATTCACAGACTATAGAGTACTATTAGAGACAATACAAAAAACAAACAACGAACCACTGTTTTCACAGATCAGAGCAGAACTGGGAAAACTCTAGAGATCCTCAACAATAGCACTCCAGTGGTTACCCTCCCATTGCGGAATCAGGGGAAACGAGAGAGCTGATGCTCTGACAAAAGATGGCAGCAAAAAGGCACAATTTAATCATCGAGTACCATACAGAGAGATCAAGAACATCATACAAAATCAGTATATACACCAATGGAGAGAAGACATAAACATAAGCAGTACATCAGACCCAATTCATCAACTCAAAAGAAATCAACAAACTACCTTATTTCGCATTAGAACTGGACACTACAGACTACTAGAACATTTATTTCGACTGAAGATCTCACACACTGATGAATGCCCATGTGGAATAGGAGGTCAGAACCTGAACACATTCTACAGGAGTGTTCAATCTATAGGGAAAGGAGATACCAGACCTGGCCAGAGGGTGCGGAGCTGAGACAAAAGCTGTGGGGCAGCTGCAACGAACTGTTGAAGACTACACACTGGCGACTGACCTGCATATATAGTATAGCATGACCAAAAGAATGAATGCAAAGAAGAAGAATAAATACATATATTGTAATATATGTGCTTATATGTAATTGCTTTGATCAATTCTTGTTTCGCCCACTTTGTCTTAACTTTTATACTACACGCCTATGATTCCTGGCTAAATTTTGAATTATTGCTGCGTCCCAATCAAATTGCATTGTGTCAAGTTCATTCAAATTGTTGCGATTCATTAGGCGTTTTCGCTTATGTTCTTCGTCCGTCGCAAAATTCGAATGGCCGTATCGTCGGATTGGTTGTTTTATGTTCCGGATCAGTAAATGAGCCATATCTACTTATAAATTGATGTTATAAACTTGGTTGCATCAGACAGATCCCAGCTTCTGTAAGTTGACTGACCATTTATCTTCGATGCTTTTTCTTTCATACTATGTTCGAAATCCATTTACTACACAATATACAATATTTAAGTTTTTAAATAAAATACACTGATGAAGCAATCCATGTGAAAGACGGTTAATGTGTAGATGTGGGGGGTGGGGGGGGGAGTTGTGGTCGGGGGAGCAGTGTAGCTAAGATGTTAGGGACACGGATTGCAAACCAAACTTGCGTGCGGATTCATGAATTGGTAAAGTCCTTCATCTTTGGGATCTGAGCCAATTAACCTGAATCCTAAGCCGCAAACCAAAGGGCAAAGCCCGAGGCCAGGGGAAACAAGGCAAAAGAAAACAAATTAGGGATGATTTTCAATGTTAAAATGAGATGTGCAGGTTATAATGATGATATAACTGAAGAAATGTTAATGAAATAGACAAGTTTGGATTTGCTTAGTTTTCTTCTGCAGTCGCATACCCACCCATACATACACACACACACACACATATATATATAACAAGAATGACATCGTTTATATATTATTGTCCTGCTCTGACTCAAAATGTCCAATGATCATTTGCTCATCTTATGGGCCCTACGTGCAGGTGTATATGGGTCTTGTTTTTTGCATTTAATTTCATCTAAGTTTGTCGTGTTGAGCAAGAATCAGTCGCGATCATAAAAATAGCAATCAAGCACATAATTATAGGAAATAGGCAAGCATCACGAGACTGATTACATTGACAATTTGTGCAGGGACACTTCTTCTATGCTCACCGAACTACAAAAAATAAAACACTACAAGAATAAATTATCTGAAAACAACAAAACATCAATTATACATTGATCCGTCAAACCTTGTCAACGGTTGGAAAACAACGAGGACTGCGTTCTAACATAATTTCTGACATGTTACTCACATGTTAATCGTGTATTAACACAGAAAAAAATGAAGTATATATTTAGGAAAGTTACATTTTTGACTTCTAAATCTAGATAATTTGGGTTCTGAGAGAAACAGTTGTACTCATTGATCAGTTTAAGGAGATCATGAGAAGGTGATATTGCATCTAAATTATAAATTAACCTTCAGATGAATTTGCAATGTTGTGTACAGTTAGTTTGTCAATTTATTACGTAATGGCTGGGGTACCAGGTGTTGCCCCTTAGATTATGATTAAAGTGCTAGATTTAAAATAAAACTCTCCTGTCTCACATCTTCACATCACTTCCTCACCACTTCCCCCACCCCCCTCCCTATACAAAAATAAAACTCTCCTGTCTCACATCTTCACATCACTTCATCCCCACCCACCCGCCTCCCTACACAAAAATAAAACTCTCCTATCTCACATCTTCACATCACTTCCTCACCACTCCTCCCTCCCCTCCCTACACAAAAATAAAACTCTCCTGTCTCATATCTTCACATCAATTCCTCACCACTCCTCCCAACCCCCTCCCTACACAAAAATAAAACTATCCTGTCTCACATCTTCAATTCACTTCCTCGCCACTCCCCCCACCCCCTCCCTACACAAAAATAAATCTCTCCTGTCTCATATCTTCACATCAATTCCTCACCACTCCTCCCCCCCTCCCTACACAAAAATAAATCTCTCCTGTCTCATATCTTCACATCACTTCCTCACCACTCCCCCACCCCCTCCCTACACAAAAATAAATCTCTCCTGTCTCATATCTTCACATCACTTCCTCACCACTCCCCCCACCCCCTCCCTACACAAAAATAAATCTCTCCTGTCTCATATCTTCACATCACTTCCTCACCACTCCCCCACCCCCTCCCTACACAAAAATAAATCTCTCCTGTCTCACATCTTCATATCACTTTCTCACCACACCCCCCCCTCCCCCCTCTCCCTACACAAAAATAAAATGCAAAATAAAATAAAATAAAAACTGAACCAACCCATGTCTTCTCACGTACCATATATGGAGCGGCAGTTATAGGTGCACAATGTTAGGTAGATATCGCGAGTCTGGAGATATACTTTCGTCCTGAGAGTAGGGCTCCAATTAGTAGAGACGGACTGTAGAAGACCAGGCCGTTCTGAATGTTGTACTAGCCAGATATGTACTATTACCTGACGGAGGAGGGTGGGGGTGGTAGGATGAGAGAAGGGTTACTTGTCCAGAACAGAATCTACCTCTTGTCGCAATGGGTTTCCTATTTACGTGAATTTTACACGAAACCGTAAACGCAAACAAAGAAAGCAGCCATCTTGCCGGGCACCAGTTGTACACAAAAACTCAAAGAAAATCATGAAAACTTTACCCGTGAACGTCTCATGGAAGCTGCTGAATATTGGCGTAGCATCAAATTAGCTACTCTTAGTCTTGCTGAGCACCGCCAAATCATTCCTTATCTGAAAGCTTCCGATGGGTCTCAGTCAACGTCAAAGCTGGGCATGGAGTCAATAATGAAAGCATACTATACCAGCCTGTTCAGATCATGAGAACCCCCTCAATGAAGTCGGTGCAGTACCTCTGACGTTTTGCATATATATTTGCTCAATCTGTTGCACTGACATCGTCTGCATTTTTAAGGGCAGTCATAACACTCTTTGATTGCAGAAGGCGTTATCGACATTTGATTGTGCTGCCTTTTGCCTCAGCTGCTGTGATCATTTTGTTCAAACTATGTTGTTCATAGTCCTCTTTTAGTCTGTTTCTGAAATCTTTTTCAGCTCCCATAACTCGTTTGTTTTGCATGCCATTCTGTTTCAGCCTTCTCCTCGTATGTAGAAGTTGTAGGTTGTCTTCATTAATCCGACTGCCCTTAATCGATTTGGGTACTTGTGCCACAGTGATGCATTTTGTCAGCTTTTCGTACAGGTTACTTCTGGTGACAGGGTGAAGATCCCTCGTTCCTTCAATCCGCTTATTGAATTTCTTCTGACAGCCTAGCAGCATCCAGCATTGTTGGGATATGAGAATGTCTTTATGGATTCAGATGCTTAATTCTATGAAGCTGCAGTTCTAGATAAGGTTCTACATGAGTAGAATACTTCGCAGACAAACGCATATTCACACATTCTCGCTTATATGTATATGTTATGGCAACATTACAGTTTTGTTAAAACGTATGAAAATATTTCCTGAGAATATGAAAATATATGTAACAAACTACATACCGGTTTTTCGGGACTTTTTACTTTTGTGTTTGAGTTTATGATGGATGCCGCCAGGTCACCCATTTGACTGAAAATCACACTGATTAGTTGTGAGACTTACACATTTGTCCAGCGAAACGCGATGCGGTTTTGCATTTTGATTAATTAGTTCGTTCAGTTTGCGGTGTTTTTCTCTCCGATTATCCTGTCAGTGTTGTTTGTCGTATTTCCCTAGTCCAGTACAAATGACTTGACTTGACGAGAATAGTGACCTTCACCTTGTTCGCTGACAGTGCCAATTTTGGTGTGGCTAGAAAATATTCACAGAGGCCGACGATGGACTCGTACATTGGTTAATCCTCCTTTCCGACCCAGTCCCGGGCCACATGTTCTCAGGCCACCAGTTATCTGCTGTCAGGGACTTTGCTTGACAAACTCGCCTCGAAAGATCGACTTAGGCCTGATGGTAGTCGCTCGATTGTATTGGTCCTGTTGCCTATGCGAGAATACCATTTACTTCTCTACAATCTGGAAGAAACATTTACTTGTAACGGACTGTGAGAGCCGTTTACGTGTTACGGACTGTGAGAGCCGTTTACGTGTTTCAGACTGTGAGAGCCGTTTACGTGTTACGGACTATGAAAGCCGTTTATATGTTACAGACTGTAAGAGCTGTTTACTTGTTACTGACTGTGAGAGCCGTTTATGTGTTACAGACTTGTGAGAGTGGTTTACGTGTTACGGTATGTTAGAGCTGTTTATTTGTTATAGACTATGAGAGCTGTTTATTTGTTATAGAATATGAGATGTGTTTGTTTGTTATAGACTATGAGAGCTGTTTATTTGTTATAGTCTATGAGAGTTGTTATTTGTTATAGACTATGAGAGTTGTTTATTTGTTATAGACTATGAGAGTTGTTATTTGTTATAGACTATGAGAGTTGTTTATTTGTTATAGACTATGAGAGTTGTTATTTGTTATAGACTATGAGAGATGTTTGTTTGTTATAGTCTATACGAGTTGTTTATTTGTTATAGACTATGAGAGGTATGTGTTTGTTATAGACTATGAGAGGTGTTTGTTTGTTATAGACTATGAGAGGTGTTTGTTTGTTATAGACTATGAGAGGTGTTTGTTTGTTATAGACTATGAGAGGTGTTTGTTTATTATAGACTATGAGAGCTGATCACACGTTACAGTTTATGCGATCCGTTTGCTTGTTACATACTGCATGATCCATTTATTTGTAACAGACACCGAGCTCCGTTTATCTGTTACAGACTACGAGATCCGTTTACCTGTCACAGCTTACGAGATCCGTTTACCTGTCACAGACTATGAGATTCGTTTACCTGTCACAGACTACGAGATCCGTTTACCTGTCACAGAGTACGAGATCCGTTTACTTGTCACAGAGTACGAGATCCGTTTACCTGTCACAGACTGCGAGATCCGTTTACGTGTCACAGACTACAAGATCCGCTTACTTGTCACAGACCGAGATCCGTTTACCTGTCACAGGCTACCAGATCGGTATATTTGTTACAAAAGTTAAGACCCATTTACCTGTTATAGACTGTGCGGTTCACCTACTTGTTACAGTTTATGAGAACCGTTCACTTGTTACACGCTACGAGATATGTTTGCTTGTTGCATTCTGAAGTTTGAAAAATGTATCTTGACTTTCGCGTGGATGAAAATAACTCTCTCATGTGCTTATTGACAAATGAACAATTTATGTTAACAACTGAGCCAGTACAAATCAATATTTTTTAGACGTTGACAACATGTCCAGCAAAGGGCTAAATAGTTTGTTATTGTCTTTTAGGCTCTATCGAGTTTTTGCTTCATTTCCTATGGTCAAACAATTTGGAATTTGCTTGTTACAGAATATACGATTAATTTACTTGTTACAGACTATACGATTAGTTTACTTGTTATGACAACGATTAAATAAACCAGCAATGTCAGAGGAAGATGAACTGCCGAAAAGATGCTGGCGAGGTTATGACAATGATTAAATAAACCAGCAGATATCCTAACAAGGCAGTTTGTTCTGGAATTCATATGACAAAAGAGGTAATGGGAAACGAAAACATATACAGCGATGATATCTAGAGAGAAACATGGCGGAAATAGAGAAGACGTAGTTAAAGCTGGAGAGAGTTAGAGAGTTGATGGTCCACCCACGGAAGCCGGAATGTCTAACACAAGAAAACGATTTTGTTGAATGATTAACAAAGGAAGGCACTTACACGCATCAAAAAGTAATATACCTAGTTTTGTTCGTGCATTTGTTCTGCAAGATATAACATTATGTTAAACATTATTGACGGAGACAGTGACATGCATCGGCAAATTGGTAACATACTGAACAATTTTACACGACGGACTGCAAGACATTAAAAAAACGGAATAAACAGCATTAAATTATTTGATGTTATAGCAAATGATGTTTGCCTACTGCATTCAACTAACCAGACTATACGGTGTGAGAGGCCACTGCTGTGTTACATATACGTTGCGTATCCTTGATTGGGTTGCAAAAAAATATTCGCAAAAGGATTACACTTGGGAGTCATGACACATGGAAAAGTCAGATTGAGAGAAACCGAATGAAAGCCAGAGAAAGAATGGCAATCATGAGGAAACTTGCTGGCACTAGCTGGGGAGCAGACGAAGGCATACTAAAGAAACTGTATACTGGAAGAGTGAGACCAGTTCTCGAGTATGGCATTGCGGCATGGACAACACCAGCGAAGGCGAACTTCGATAAAGTTAACAAACTTCAAAACCAAGCCATGAGAATTATAACAGGTGGCATGAAGTCAACGCCAATTGTAGAACTTGAAAAGATTACAAAACTGCAATCCATGACCGATAGAAGAGACTGCAGAGCCCAGCTGCAGTCAGAGAAACTCCGAAGACTGACTGACCATCCAATGCACCAGAGACTAAACAATTTGGGAAATGGGAAACTAAAGCGGAGAAACTTTGCAGAAACAGCCAAAGCAAAGATGCACGAAGATCCCATAAACGCACTAACAACACCAAAACCCATCACTACTGTACGAAAACCTACCTGGAGGCAGGATATATTTCCAGAGGTGGTAGAAAATATACCAGGTATTGGAAACAAAAACTACCAGACTGAAAAAGAAAGGAGAGATACTACCCTAAGCTTCATAACGAAAAGCTACCCAAGCATGGACTGGACCCATGCATACACCGACGGTTCTGTAACAAACACTACACAGAACGGAGGGGCAGGAGCATTCCTGAACCTACCAAATGGCAGACAAATAACACTGTCACTCGCTACTGGTAAGTACACAAGCAATTTCAGAGCGGAGGCAGAGGCACTGAGGGCGGCAGTGAAAGAAATGGTGACACACAGTGAAAATGAGAGCCATATAGTCCTGCTGACAGATGCTCTCGCCGTAGTCACAGCGCTAAAAAGCCAGAAAAACACTGAGCTTAATGACTTAAGAGCAGCACTCTGCAAACTGTGCCAGCAGTCCGCACCAAAAAGGGTAGTGGTACAGTGGGTTCCGTCACACTGCAACATCCAAGGCAACGAGGAGGCAGACAGACTGGCAAAAGAAGGTGCAAGACTACCACAAACAGATACCAGTATGACGTACGAAGAGTCAAAACGGCTTATCAAAGCCAGATACATGACCAAATGGGAAACCGAACATACTGGTTACACCAAAAACGATGCCTATTACCAGTTGAACCGAAGAGAGCAGGTCGTTGTCTTCAGACTTCGCACTGGCCACAACAGACTGAGGTACCACCTATTCAACAAATTGAAGATAGGGTGTACCGACGAATACCCGTGCGGTGCTGGTAAAATGACCGCTGAACATCTGCTGCAGAACTGCCCGACATACGAGGATCAGAGAGAGCAGATGTGGCCATTACCAGTGGAACTGCAAGACAAGCTCTATGGCAGGGGCGAGAGCCTCAGGATGACCGCCGCTTTTTTCGAAAAAATAATGGTTACTGTCTGACTGCGTACGCAGAAGAAGAAGAAGAAGGGAGTCATGACCTTATTAGTGTCAGAAGCCAAAATGGTGTTTTAAAAAAACCAAACGTTTTGACGTTGGGGAATCACCTCTGCTGTTTTAAACGCCCCATGTTGTAACGCGTGCAAAGGTATTTATATCACTGTGACCTAGCGAAACAGTGCTTTGAATGCTTGAAGCACGCGCGTGTAATGCTTTAAGAACCGCTTTATGCTCCAGAACTTCGGCGCCAGACAGGCCAATCTCTTTTTGACTGGCAGAGCGAAACACAATTTGGAAGAATATTATAACACAGTTAGTAGCTAGCTGTATGTTTGTATGTGTGTATGTTTGGCGCTGAACAAAAGTACAGACGGCTGAAATCGCCACCGGATAAGAATGTTTGCTTGCTTGTAGTTTTGTATTTGTTTGATGATGTATGCTTCCAATCGTGAACTTTATTTTTTTTCGGATTTATCCGAAACATGCAGTGATCAACTGACATTATAAACATATGCCATTCTTATATAGATACATGCCTTCTTCATTTGTGTCACTGCTCCGTACAGTGTGTTGGTAATTGTGGACAGTGCTTGTAAGAATATGTTCCACATGTTTACAAGTTCCTTGCACTCATTGAGTAGGTGTCTAACTATTTCATCAGAATGAGAACATTGCATGCACAAGTGCAGGTGCACGGGATTGATGGATTCAAGTGGCTATTGACTTTAGTATGTCCTGTGTGGAACTGAAAGTTTAGACTTCAATCTCGTCAATGTAGTTTATTTATGTCATTACATTGTGGCTGTGACATTTTGCTAAATACACTTCGACCTATTGTTCCCATTGCCCACCTCTTTTATCCAGATTTCTTCTTCTTACTAATTCGTTTCACTGCGTGATTACTGCACGGTCTATCCAATTGTTGTTTGCAGGCTTCTATTTTTGCCAATCTATCAATTGCCCTTTGTTTCAGCTGGTAATATGCTTCCAATTTGGTTTGGATGCTCTAGCGTTGACCTGATTTATATATGTACTAAGCGGGCTGCAACCCAGGCCCTCATAATGTAAGGTTCCTCCGCCTTGTCCTCTTACAAAACGAATGTTTTTTAAATATATTGTTACTTTTATTAATAACTAGCTTGGGATACCTCCCCTGTCCTGAATAATAATGAGTAAAGTTGACTGTGTAAACCTTTCCCCAACCTCACAGACGCATTGCAGTACAATCCTTCTCTGTAACTCGACGTCCCTTCGACTCTTAACCCGCAGATCACTCCGTCCATTTTTTATCCTGTCAACCCGACCATCTCTCATCCCACATTAACCGCCAGTCTCATCCTTCCTCAACTCATCAGTCTCATCCTTCCTCAACTCATCAGTCTCATCCTTCCTCAACTCATCAGTCTCATCCCTCCCTCAACTCATCAGTCTCATCCTTCCCCCCTCAACTCATCAGTCTCATTCTTCCTCCCTCAACTCATCAGTCTCATCCTTCCTCCCTCAACTCATCAGTCTCATCCCTCCTCCCTCATCACTCATCCCTCCCTCAACTCATCAGTCTCATCCTTCCTCCCTCAACTCATCAGTCTCATCCCTCCTCCCTCATCACTCATCACTCCCTCAACTCATCAGTCTCATCCTTCCTCCCTCAACTCATCAGTCTCATCCTTCCTCCCTCAACTCATCAGTCTCATCCCTCCTCCCTCATCACTCATCCCTCCCTCAACTCATCAGTCTCATCCTTCCTCCCTCAACTCATCAATCTCATCCCTCCTCCCTCATCACTCATCCCTCCCTCAACTCATCAGTCTCATCCTTCCTCCCCCAACTCATCAGTCTCATCCCTCCCCCCTCAACTCATCAGTCTCATCTCTCCCCCTCAACTCATCAGTTTCTCTCCCCCCCCCGCCACACCCCTTACCAAACCAATCTTTCTCCTCCCACATCAACCCGCAGGTCTCTTTCCTCCCAAAACGCCAATATCTTCCCCTCTCCCACTAATCTCGCCAATCACCCTGACATCTCTCCCCCTCAACTCACCAATCTTTCCCCCCCAAAACGCCAATATCTTCCCCTCTCCCCCTCAACTCACCAAACTTTCCCCCTAAAACGCCAATCTGTCTCTCTCCCTTCCCCTAAACCCTCAAAACCACTCCCCCACCCCTTAAAAAAAGCAACCTCAAATCTATTCCTCCCCACCCTCAACCTTCCAATCTCTTCCTCCCCACCCTCAACATTCCAATCTATTCCTCCCCACTCTCAACCTTCCAATCTCTTCCTCCCCACCCTCAACATTCCAATCTATTCCTCCCCACCCTCAACATTCCAATCTCTTCCTCCCCACCCTCAACATTCCAATCTCTTCCTCCCCACTCTCAACCTTCCAATCTCTTCCTCCCCACCCTCAATATTCCAATCTCTTCCTCCCCACTCAATCTTCCAAACTCTTTTCCTTCCCCTCAACCCACCAAACTCTTCCTTCCCATCCCCCTCCAAACTCTTCCTCCCCACTCAATCTTCCAAACTCTTTCCTTTCCCCTCAACCCACCAAACTCTTCCTTCCCCTCCCCCTCCCAAGTCAATCTTCCAAACTCTTTCCTTTCCCCTCAACCTACCAATCTCTTCCTCCCAACTCAATCTTCCAAACTCTTTCCCTTCCCTTCAACCCACCAAACGCTTCCTTCCCATCCCCCTCCAAACTCTTCCTCCCCACTCAATCTTCCAAACTCTTTCCTTTCCCCTCAACCCACCAAACTCTTCCTTCCCATCCCCCTCCAAACTCTTCCTCCCCACTCAATCTTCCAAACTCTTTCCTTTCCCCTCAACCCACCAAACTCTTCCTCCCAACTCAACCTTCCAAACTCTTCCTCCCAACTCAATCTTCCAAACTCTTTCCTTTCCCCTCAACCTACCAATCTCTTCCTCCCAACTCAATCTTCCAAACTCTTTCCCTTCCCCTCAACCCACCAAACTCTTCCTTCCCATCCCCCTCCAAACTCTTTCCCTTTCCTTCAACCCTTCCATCTCTTCCTCCCTCCCTAAACACTCCCAACCCTTTCCTTTCCCTCAACCCCCTAATATCTGTATCTCGCCTCAACCCTCCAATCTTCTTCTTCTTTTTCTCACGCAGTCAGACAGTAACCATTATTTTTTTCGAAAAAAGCTGAAGCTGTCGCCACTGCCATAGAGCTTGTCTTGCAGTTCCACTGGTAATGGCCACATCTGTTCTCTCTGATCCTCGTATGTCGGGCAGTTCTGCAGCAGATGTTCAGCGGTCATTTTACCAGTACCTCACGGGCATTCGTCGGTACACCCTGTCTTCATTTTGTTGAATAGGTGGTACCTCAGTCTATTGTGGCCAGTGCGAAGTCTGAAGACAACGACCTGCTCTCTTCGGTTCAACTGGTAATAGGCATCGTTTTTGGTGTAACCAGTAAGTTCGGTTTCCCATTTGGTCATGTATCTGGTTTTGATAAGCCGTTTTGACTCTTCGTACGTCATACTAGTATCTGTTTGTGGTAGTCTTGCACCTTCTTTTGCCAGTCTGTCTGCCTCCTCGTTGCCTTGGATGTTGCAGTGTGATGGGACCCACTGTACCACTACCCTTTTTGGTGCGGACTGCTGGCACAGTTTGCAGAGTGCTGCTCTTAAGTCATTAAGCTCAGTATTTTTCTGGCTTTTTAGCGCTGTGACTACGGCGAGAGCATCTGTAAGCAGGACTATATGGCTTTCATTTTCACTGTGTGTCACCATTTCTTCCACTGCCGCCATCAGTGCCTCTGCCTCCGCTCTGAAATTGCATGTGTACTTACCAGTAGCGAATGACAGTGTTATTTTTCTGCCATTTGGTAGGTTCAGGAATGCTCCTGCCCCTCCGTTCTGTGTAGTGTTTGTTACAGAACCGTCGGTGTATGCATGGGTCCAGTCCATGCTTGGGTAGCTTTTCGTTATGAATCTTAGGGTAGTAGCTCTCCTTTCTTTTTCAGTCTGGCAGTTTTTGTTTCCAATACCTGGTATATTTTCTACCACCTCTGGAAATAAACCCTCCAATCTCTTCTCCCCTCCTCAGCACTTTGAACTTTTCCCCTCCAAATCTCAACTCTCCATTCTCTTTCCCCGCTCTCCCTTCACCCCTCCCTCAACCCTCCGAATTCTTTCCCTCCCCTCCTCCTCAACACATCAGTCTCGTCTCCCCCCCTTCCCCAACCTCAGCCCTCCAATCTCTTCCTCCCCTTCAACCCTCCAAACTCTTTCCCTCTCCTTCTCAACCCTCCATTCTCTTTTTTCATCCTCACTCCTCCGAATTATTTCCCTCACCATCAACCACTCAATTTCTCCTCCCTGGCAGTACTATTGATAATTATGAAAGTTGTTAATTTGTAAAACCCTCTTCCGACCCTCTCAATCCACCTATCCCTACTCCCCTTAACCTTCCCCTCTTCTCCCATATCTCCCATCCCCGTCAACATGCCCCTCCCCTCGGCCCATCTCTCCTTCCCTCTATAACCCACTCACCTCTCTCGCCCTCAATCAAGCGTCCACACTGCCCATATCCCCCCCCCATTCTCTCCCCCTTACCCCCAACCCGCCCATCCCCTTATCGCGAGCATGTGCTTTGCACTTTGAAATTGGTCGCGTGTCACAGCTCATATTTATCAAAGCTGTCTTAGATAATATTTCGGGGAATGAAGTCCAGAGATAAGGGTAGCAATGCAAAAAGTGGTTCAGATCGGTGGAGCGGTCTAGAATTGGTTAAGGAACGAACAAACAAACAGAGAAACAGACTTTCAGCATGACAGATAATTACGTTAGAATTGATTGAACAAAGGTGTTTAAATGATTAAAATCAAAGTGAGTAACATTATTGAAATAAGCCATCTTGGCAATACGCAATTTCCTTAAACAACAACCTCTGATGATGTATTTATGCAATGAGTTGCAGTATCTGTAACGAAATGTTCTTTTTAAAAACCTGTAGCTTATATAGATACTCTTGGCGAATCTGAAATTCACGAAGTCCAAGCACTTTTTAAGAAAGAGATAACATTTAATTTGAGGAATATCTACGAAAAATGTAGAGAGTTTAATGTAGACCTGTACATGTGTTTCCTTGACTACACCAAGGAATTCGATACGGTAAAACATGAAAATCTGTAGAACTCAAAGGAAATGGGGTTTCCTGTGCATATTGTACATCTCATAGTAACATTATGCCAAGATCAACCAGCCGCTGTCCGAGTATTTAGAAAACCATCAGATTGGTTCGCAGTACAAAAGGGAGTAAGACAGGGATGTATCCTCTCACCTTATTTATACAACATATATGCGGAATGCATAATGAGAAATGTTCGAGAAGACGAGAAAATTGAAAGTTTCTACCCATTTACGAATGGCGGGTACGAGATTCCAGAGTTACGATAAGCAGACGAACCAGTAATACTATGAAGAAGTGCAGAAGAGCTAGAGCAGCTAATTTCAGTCGTAAATGGAAACAGTAAAAAGCCAAACCTTTTTATAAACATAAACAAAGGTAATGACCCCCGACAAAACACAATGTCAGCATAAATATAGTGAATGGTGAGGAAATAGATCAGGTCACGCATTTTGAATATATGGGCTCCAGATCTGACAAAAATAGCGATTGCTCGAAATAAATCAGAAGAAGCCTAGCTCTGGCAACTCATAGGATGAACAGCCTGAAGGAATTATGGCAGAGCTCCAACAAAACGACAAAAGTGAGTCTTGAAACCCTGTTTTTTTTCCTGTGGCAGCATATGGTTGCGAATCATGGACGATTACCAAAACTTCTAGACAAAGAATCCAATCCTTCGAGTCAAAATGTTACAGAAATATACTAGAATACTCTGGACGGAGAAAAAGACGGATATAGATATTCAGCCAGAGTTAAACAAAGAGGAAATCAGGTTTATCAATTCAATTTTGACCAGAACATGTAAACAATTTAGTCACATCAAGAGACACATCGGTCTTGAGAGAACAGTGTTGGAAGGTATGGTGGCAGGCAATAGAGGCAGGGGCAGACCAAGAAGACGATGGCACCAAGATATCCAGGAATGCCTGGGTATGACTGTGGCGGTGGCTGGAGTTTTGACAAGGTAAAGAGTTTCGTTCAGACAGACTGTGATGAGAGCGACGTTATATAAAGGACATGCTACATGAGGATGAACTTTAACAAAATATAGGAAAACGTCTTTGAGCCAGGCCGCAGCGTTGTACTGTAAGTTATCTTCAATTTATATCCCAATGTATCTTATTTTGTATCGATTATTCATTAATTTAACACTTCCTGTCCGAATAACCCAAAGCAAAGGGATCTATCAGCAAAGCATCAGTTGCTGTCGGAATTGTTCGCAATTAAGTGGAGACGACCATTGCTTCATGGCATCGAGTTATCGTTGGCTAGAAGACATAAATTATAACCAGGGATTCGGCACGTGAGCAGTTTTTGATATAATGTATTCTTCTTGATATTCCATCTATATTTACACGTACGAGTAGGTCAAATGTGTTACAGCTGTGTGGATTCTGTTATGCCATTGTGATACAATAATAAATTTAACATATTAACGTTTTGTTAAAATAATGAAGGGTAAGCCATTTAAAAGTGGTGCTAGTAAACAAGAGTGACAATAAAATCAGTAGAACATACTGAAGTGTTAAAATCTAATTACTTCACATGCCTTTGCACAACACGAAGGTACATCATTACACAATCCCTCAGATACAGAACATTTGTGTTCACAAACAGAAGAAAATAAAGTAGACTATACTGAGCAATATGGGCAGATTGAAGAAAAACCAGTTTATATATAGAAAAACAGATCTTTAGAAGCTTCAAGACGAACTTTTGTCAGTAATTATTATTAAATATATATATATATATATATATATATATATATATATATATATATATATATATATATATATATATATATATACCACAAGAAAGTGACAATGAAGTGATAGGATATACAGCCAAAGAATTAACACCAGGTGCCGAAGGAATATGCCCCGAGACAATTACATCAAAAGAAGCAGTTGAAGTTAATTGATGTGTAAAAACCTATGGAAGACAAAGGGAATGTGTTCATCGAAAACCTGATAGTGATTTCAGTGGTAATATTGGCGTAGATTTATGGACTACATTGCATAATGTGGAAATATCATCCTTGATAGAGAAAGATCCAACAGAATGTCAGCACTGGGAATGGACCTTTCATCAATTCGTAGCTAACCTATAAAAACCAAGTTCGGATTGCCTCAAATAATGTACTCCTCTACTTCTTCTTCTGCGTTCGTTCTCAAAATCTCGCTACAAAGCCATGAATATGGCTTTGCAAGTATCATGATGTAGTCCGGATAACGTAATGCGTTGTGTCGCTAGTTTACAGCTTGACTGAGATATTTGCACCTTTCGGTCCGACACATCCGTCTTCAGCAGCAGCTTTTTTTCAGTACCGGGTTAGTCTTCCTTCTTCGATCCCTTCTCATTAGCTAGCCAGCTGTGTTGCTGCCTGTTATCCAGGATCACCACGTGGAGGTATAGAAAGGTCTTGGGAGCTCTGGATCGCTGACATTGACACTAGCAGACAGTTATGGGTCGCTGACCGTTGCAGCTCATGCGCTGCTCATAATGTTGATCCCAGAACTTATGCAATACACCAGCCACTCTAGAATAGCTGTGGCGTTCTACCACTAAAGTAAAGGCTGTTTGGCGTGCAATCATTTCAACTTCGTCAACTACAGTTTTAGATTATACTCTCAACTTCTTCTTCTTCTTCTTCTTCTTCTTCTTCTTCTTCTTCTGCTGTTGCTACTGCTTCTCTTCGAGGTTGTCGAGGA
Source organism: Ariolimax columbianus (assembly GCA_036924085.1). Classification (NCBI taxonomy): domain Eukaryota; kingdom Metazoa; phylum Mollusca; class Gastropoda; order Stylommatophora; family Arionidae; genus Ariolimax; species Ariolimax columbianus. Next base: position 41,653,411 of record JAVGWX010000003.1, on the reverse strand, counting down.
ATGGAACGGGTGATGGCCAACTGTGCCTTCTCTAAATCTCGTATGTTGGAAACTCCTGCAGCAGTAATTGTATCAGTGCTACAGATACATTCATCTATATGGTCTATTTGTATCTTGTTGAATATATGGTATCGCAACCGGTTGTGACCTGTGCGAGGTTTAAAAATCCCTATAATGGCCGGTCCTGTTTAGTTTGTAGCAAGCGTAATTTTGTTGTCCTGGATGCTCAGTTAATCACTTGTTCTTGTATTTGTACCTGGTAAACCTCTTGGCCTCTCCATGGTATACCTATATTAGGTTGAGACAGCGTTAGGCCTTCTCTAACTTTATGTCAGTCTCCTGATTATCAAGAATGTTGCAAAGAGGTTTAATCCACTAATTCGCCACTTTTTAAATTTGGTAATATAGTTTAGAGAGTACCTACCAGATTCCTTATAGTTTTTTTCTGTTTCCAAGCGCTGCCACAACAAATCGCGCGTCTGTGTATAGTACCACGTATGTCTGCGTTTTAATTCAACAAACCTACGTCTGCAGCAGTTTTCAAGGTCTTTACTTGTAATTTGAAGTCCCCTGAAAATGTTGATTCATCTGTATACACCTAGGTCCAATTTTTTCTGGGGTAGCGTTTCTCTATATTTCTTCAGTTATGTCTTGTGCTGAGCAATTTATATAACATTGCCCACTTCACTGTAACTGATTCAACAAAGTTGCACTGCTCTAGGTTTGTTCTTTCCAAGTTTATTTATTTTCTGGTATATTTGGGGATCTGGCAATTGACAATTTGGCCTTCTGAATTTCTCACTTTGCTTTTGGGCCTCTATTGTTTGTAAGTACGTAATAATTTCTAGTTCTTTAATGGCTGTGATCTTGATGCTCCCTGTTGGGATTTTCATTTGTTTTATGTGGACTATATATTTATTTGGTCAAAGTTAGATTTTGTTGCAGTTCCCACACCGGCAATGGCATATCCTAGTACAGCTTCAGAAGAACGTGCTCATCTGCTTCCCTCCCCATGATGTGCCAAGTTTTTTCATGACGGACATTTTTTGCCTTGATCGTATTGTTTCTGTCTTCCTGCGTTCTGCATATCAGACGCCCATCAAAGGTAATCTCTGTTTAGTTCGGATTTTCATCCAGTTGAAGCATTCTTTCATTCAATCCTAATAAATAAGAGCTCTGCGGTTAGTTTCAGAAGGTAACGATTGCAAATGTGTTTTTCCCCTTGGTTATCTTCATTAGCCATGTCTTGCCCGCCTCCTCCAAAGCTATTAGAGCGTTCTGTATTAAAAACTTGTCTGCTGGGACTATTTCTACAGATATCCTCATAGCTAAGTGATCCGCAAGAATAGAACTGTGTACACTTTTTAAGATTGTCTATGTTATGTCGTTTATATACAGCAGGAACTATGTGGGTGACATGACTCCGCCTTGAGGGGACCCATTATTATAGAAAAATCTTTCTGCTAGTCTTTCTTTGGACTTGGATCATTTTTTTTAGATAGTGGTTGATCCATCTGTACATGTTCACGCAAATGTGGCATCCGCGCAGTGTAATTTTTAGTCTATTTTTTCCTCACCTTATCGAACACTTTTTCTAGTTCCACCCAAATCATCAGAGAATGTTCTTTTTTCGCCTAGAAAGCATCTTACATTTCCTGAGCAATGAAGGTGATTTGATCTCAGTTGATCTCTGTTGCCGAAACACAGCTTTTGCTGAATCAAAATATATTTTCTTCCAAGTATCACATCAGTCTGGTATTGCCTTGCATTCCATAAGTTTTCTTAGGCAGCTATTTAGCCTACTTCGGAATTAGTATCCTTTTGGTCTCCCTCCACATTTGCGTAGGGCATACCGTTTTTCCAACTGCAGCATAGGACTCTCAGAAACTTATTTTTGCTTTGGCGCAGACTTCTTAAAAACATTAATCTCTTATCCCATATTTTACAGGTGATTTATTTTAATGATTTCATCATCATTAACGTGCATTGTTAAATTTGTCATCATATGCTCTTCTGCCATACTATTTGTGTGCTGTTATGAGTGTTTTGTTCATCAATGATGATTTGAATGTGTGCTGTAATGGCTTCTACGCGGTTTACACTAATGTCATGTTTCATCTGTAGAGTTGCAATTTCTTTTACTGTCAGCAAATGGTCACTTTGCTTGATTGTAATTGTTTTGTGTAAGATTTTTGCTGTTCAATTCCCCCTTATGTTTCTTTCACAATCGAGGTGATGAGATTATGTTTTAACTTTGCAACCTTCTATCCTTGTCTGATTGAGTGTTATGTTGTATTTTTTCTACAATGGCGATTTAGTCAATTTAACCTTGCGCTTTCTCCGATAATCGGGAAACATTAACAAACTGTGGTGGTGGAGAAAGTGGTTTTAACAGTTACATTGTGAATTTACTCTCTCGGAAGGGAACAATTAGTGGGATCCTCGCAATACCGACGACATTTTCGTTTTTTAAAGATGAATCCGACAGAGAACACACACACTGTCTGTTGACGTTGTTACCGCCAGTGGAGTATTTAGAAAGACATACTTAGTGCTGTTTCGGCGATAGCTGCACCCTGTGTGGTTAAACAGGCTGTATAAACTCAAGTAGCCCAGCGTATTAACAGGAATAGCATACTGAATTTGATGATCACGCTTATCTTGTTCAAACCCACAACAACTCTAAATATCATATGTACTCTATGCTTAACAAGAAAGCATGATCAAACGCTCAGATAAAACCCCAAGAGCATATCAGAGCAGAAGAGCATTACTAGAAGCTAGTATTTCAGAGTAATTCAGCGGGTTAGCACAGTGATTTCCCTTTTGGCAATACGTCGTTTGACATTTAGGAGATGTGATGCAACTTATAGTTCACAAATATAGCCACTCTCTCGGATTGCTTGAATTAATTGCCAAGTAGATCCCTTCATGTGTGTTCACATAAATAAGTGTGCAAGTAAAAGTTATAGTCAGCAGTCGTACCTACCCAAAACATAAATGACGAGGTTATCCCATTGATGACAAATAAAGTTCGATAGGCGATACTGAGCGGTATCATACATGAAGGTTATTATAGTTTATCATTTGATTCAACCCCTGATGTCTCAGATGATCAAAATACTATCATTATAAGAAATGTTTCTCCTAGAGATGGATTACCAGTTGAACGCTTTCTTGAATTAAAAAATCAAACTGGTACAAGTAAGGCTGAGATGATATTGAACCACTTCAGCGAAGTTTAAATTGATTTCAGACAATGTAGAAACCAATAACATGACAATGCAGCCATTATGGCTGGAAAGTATAACAACGTTCAACAACAGCCTTAGGAAAGGAACTAGTTTTTGTAATGTTTATTCCTTGCCATAAATTTAGTTTGACCACAGGAATTTGACTCGTGCCTGGATTCAGTAATTTTTTTAGCCACAAAATCTGTGTTTAATTGTTTTTTTCTCAGCATGTATAAAAAGGTGAACAGCGCTAAAAGAAATGCTTGCACCCAGAGTCAATTTTTTTTAAGCATTTGCCAGACACAAAATGTGAGGTTCATAACAAAGTCACAGCAGATGTGACCAAAAAGGTTATGCTATCCTTGTTGGAAGATTCAGTTCTATTTACTGGGATGAAACTCACAAAGGAAATTCTAGACGGCAGAATGGTTATCTTTTGAAGAAAATGGAAGAATGCGAATTCATTTCCATGTTTCACATTTGGACACATTTGCTAGACCAATTTCATGAAGTTTGCCATTTTCATTGCGAACATGTGCATATATTTGCAGCCCAATATTATGTAGTTTGTCAAACACTGGCCAATTTTGATGAAAGTGAACAACAAACTAAATGACTCTAACTGGTGTCGATTACAAAACTGCCAAAAAAAAAACATAGGGCATATACAACATAAAACAATGATGAGTACCCAAAGCCATAAATGGACTTTCTCCACGAGACCTGTTTAGGTTAAATTCATTTTTCCATTTGATGAATGTTCTGGAATCCAATCCAAATAAAAGGGGAATACGATCGTATAGGAGTGTGGTTGAAATTTATTTCATTTTTGGTGAACCTACAAGCAACCAAAGAACATATTCACAGTGGCAATGAAATGGTTATACTATGCAAGAGTAAGCACAGGATATTGACCTTAGGCTAGTCAATGAACTCTTGCACTTCCTTCTGTACGACAAAACAAGCTCATCTATATTAAAACGAAAATATAAATCACCAAGATATGAATCAAATAATTTCGCAGGAAATCAAATCAGACAGCTTTTCCAAGTGTTGAAACAACTTTCAGATCGTTACCCATTGTATTGTCGACATATATATATATATATATATTCTAGACCAAAGAGGATTTGTTTAAATCTGCGTTTTACGATGACTCGTGATCAGTTGTGTGATCGAATCATTATAAACTGCGTCATCGACTTTAATAACATAATTGAATTATTTGACAAAAAGTTCAAAAAGCTGTTTTTTGTATATAGTCTAATGTTCAAACATGGCTTTGAATGTTCTTTGTGAACCTCTTCATGAATTTCACACGTTGATCATTTTATTTAAGGTTATACATTTATAAGTTATGTTTTTTTTTATCATTGCTGAAATGTCAGCAACGTTCTACTTTCATAGAGTAAACAAAGAAGAGAAAAAGATCTTGTTTCTCATGATCACATGCTATTACGTTTGGGATTCACAAGATCTCCCAGACCAGGGTCTCCAGTTGTTGCAATCCGACACTGGTACCGGAACCCGTTTACTCCAGTTTCAATTCCCGTACACATCCTGACCTTTACATCAATCATTCTTTAATCAAGCAAGTGGAGGTTACTTTTTAACCATCCTTTGAAAGAACCTCTTTGCTATCAGGAAGGATCACAATCTTATTTGTCTCTCGGCGTTTTATTTCTCTCCTGCATGTGCTATTGAGAATCTTCAGTTAATTTGGCTTCGGTTTGTACAGTTATTTTTGGATCGCGTAGGGAGCCGCGTATCGCAGTGGTTAGCGCGCTGACTTCGCATCTGAGTGGTCCTGGGTTCATTCCCCAGTTCAGGCGGTAGTGTTTTTTTCAGACCGCAATGGCTCCTGGGTCTATCCAGCCTTAAATGGGTACCGGTTCAGTCCGGGAAGTAAAAACGGCGAGGGAGAGAAGATGGCTACCGTTCTCATATAGCCGAGCCTTTGAAATGTGAGATCGCTAACACTTCACACCCCTACGGCAGTAATGCTATGGGTTACTTTACTTTATTGGATCGATGTAGTTTTAAGTAACAACCACGAGGATATCATATTGTACAGGGTAAGCCTCAAGTAGCAGCAGCAAAAATATTTGAAATCAGGACTTATGTTTTTTAGATAGAGAAAGACCTCGACTTTCATGTTCATTTTAAAAGTTTCGGACGAAAAGTTGAAAAACAGTGCAAACACTTCTTATTGTTTTCCTTATGTCATTCATCAATGCCTGACACAGCGACCAGTGACAATAAAACATGATACCGACGTTAAGAGCATCAACGAACTCCGGCCAGTTCAGTGGGTCTGTGGCCATTATTCGTACGGTGTCCAAACTCTAGTTCATGATTTTCATCTCGGCCTCGTTGATTCCCAGTCTCCAGTTCGTCATCCCTTTGTGACTATCGGCTGAGTTCTGTGGATGATAATATAGTTTCCAATAGTGACAAACTAGTCTCAGCGTCACCCTTTTACGATGGTGTATATATCTTCTTAGTTGCTTTTGCCAAAAACGTCTTGAATCGTGAAGGTGTATGCCCAGAGAATCGGATGAATCATATTACGATTTGTTGTGTGAAGAGAGAACATGTTTTTTCTGTTCAACTGTGCAATATTCCAATAAAATTTGTTCATATAGATTTGCTTCAAATTAAATGTAAAGATAAATCAATAATATTATTATCTGAAATTGGTTTACAGTATGAACTTCTTCATCGGGTGCAAGTGAAAATAAGTTATTCCCTCTTTAATTTTTGCATCTTATACCAATATACCCCAATACTACCCATGCGGCTGCCATGTTTTATCATGATAACCACAGCACGAACAACATCATGGCACTATAGGATTACTCTTAAGGTTTGATACAACTAGAATATTGATGTCTTGTTTGGTTTAGACTATGATTATACTGTCACACTTGGATAAGACTAAGATTATACTGTAACGCTTGGATAAGACTAAGATTATAATGTAACGTTTGTGTGAAAATACAATTTTACTGTCACGGTTTGATGAATCTAGGATTTTGATGTCATGCATAGTTGGATGTAACTAGGACTACACTGTCATGTTTGGATGAAACTAAGATTATGATGTCACGGTTGGGTGCAACTAGGATTATCATGTTATGGCTGGATGAAACTAGAATTATTATGTCAAATGTCAAGTTTTGATGGGACTAGAATTATAATGTCAAGTTTTTATGGGACTAGAATTATAATGTCAAGATTTGATGGGACTAGGATTACAATGTCAAGGTTTGGTGGTACTATTATTAAATTGTCATGAAACAATCCTAAATAGTTCCAAAAGTGAAATAACTGTCATAATACAAGAGAATAACGCTGCATATCGTTATATAATAGTAGAAGAAATGCAACCGACACATCTTACTGTCTAGGAAAGAGTAGAAACAAGTAAGCTCACCTTTAAGTCAAAAATATATCTTTATCAAGGTAGATGCAAGCTTTAATGAGGTGCTGTTCTTGAGTCATCACTTTCATGCGGCCCGCAATCCATCTAAATCATTATCACGTCACTGGTAAATTGAAGGTGTTTGCATGCAGCTCTTAGACTATCCTGAGCCCATGTTGGTAGCTGCAGTTTGAGATCCCTTGTATGTTGGCTATTGTTTCTTGATCTTTCTTTCCCTCGTAGAAAGCTACTCTACAAATATATGATTTTTATTCTCTGTAATTAGCAGCTTGTGCAATGGCAATAGTTATAAAATCTTTTGCTCCATACAGTTGGTGCAGTAAGAAATAGGCTCACTAACAAGACACAGCACGTCTCAATACAGAAGGAAACAAAACGACGATTACATCATTTACTGTTCTCAGGAAAAACGAAGAACTCAGTCAATAGTTCCAAGCAGAGAAATACAAACAGAGTTGCAAATCTTGAGTAGTTGTATCATAATTGGTTAGCTGCAATTCAGAGTAAGTCAAAATCTTACCGTATATTTAAAGATAGTATTTATCACAATATTTAACAAGACGACAACGTAAATGCGCATGAATGTACATATATAAAAATACTGGCGTTCAGACTTTATTGTATACTACATATAGCATAAGTAAACATAGCATTGTTGGTGGTCTACATTTATACACACGCTTACATACAAATAGATCAACGAACGTGAATATTTATATACATCACACATACAAAAATACACACATGCAAACATGCTCGAATACACACCCATATATATATATATATATATATATATATATATATATATATATATATATATATATATATATATATATAAATATAACATCAGCGCTATACAATAGGGCTAATATCCTCAGCATCTAGCGTGAATTGCTAACACCACTGCATGTGGACGCAGAAGAGCTTCAATTCATGCTTGCTGTGCTGAAGTTGTGGTGATTTGTTTCGCATCGAATAGGGTACCCAAACAAAAAAGTGTATGCGTACACACAAACACGCATACAGACTCATATACTCACATACACACATATGTATATTTACTACTTTAATCCGAAGTACAAAAAGGCATGCACAACAGTACTAATTCATTTCCCTGCTTAGAAATGTGTGAACATGTGTGCGCACACACACATATACATACACACATAAACAAACACACACAAATACACACGCGCATATATATATATATATATATATATATATATATATATATATATATATATATAAACACACTCGCACGCAATCATGCATGCGCACACATTTTATAAGCACATTACAATATTCTTTGTCAAAGCATTTAATTGCAGAGCTCTGAAAAATGTCGACTTTGTTTTAATATCGTTTTATATAGTTAAGCACGAAAGGGCTCCACATGAAAACCTTAAAAATGGGATAGAAATAAGAAAAATCATGCTATTGTATTGAAACTTGTTAATATGGTTGCTAAGGATATCAATTCTGTCCTGCACGTGCCATATTGATGCAGGCGAACTACATGACGTCATAATTGCACATCAAAGATGGCGGTCTCACTATTGACATGCACAAAAGTAGAGCATCCTTTTGTTTTCCATTTTTTAGCAGCGAAGGGGTGAAACCTGTAGAAATTCACCGTACAGTATTGTGATGCATGCCTTTCTCTTCAGCAGGGGTTTGGAAGTTCCAAAATGGCGTGCGTTCTGTGGCAGACTGTTCACGACTGGGTTAGGCATACCAAGTAGTGCAGCCGTTCACCGCCTCGTAAAAAAAACATCGATGAATTACTGTGAATGAAATTACCGCACATTCAGACATCAGTCAAGGTTCAGCACACTGCATCATCCATGATGTGCTACAGTACCACAAAGTGTCTGCAAGGTTGGTGCCACGGCAGCTTACTCCAGAAATGAAACAACGGCACGTTGATGCCTGCCACGAACTTTTCTGTCCCTTTGAAGCAGAAGGTCAAGGTGACGGTTTCCTAGTACGAATTGTTACTAGAGATGAAACTTGGGTTCACTACCACAAGCCTGAAACGAAGAGAGCGAGCAAGGAATGGCGCATCCCTCCTCACCGAAACCGAAAAAAGTTTCGCACGCAGCAATCTGCAGGGAAGGTTATGCTGACTCTCTTTTGGAATCAACCAGTGGAAAACACTGTCACTTGTGCCACGTATAAAGATCTTCTCATGAATCATCTTAGAGCACTACATGCCAGGGGAAAATACTGTCACTTGTGCCAGGTGTAAAGATCTTCTCAGGAATCATCTTAGAGCAATACATGCCAGGGGAAAATACTGTCACTTGTATCACGTATACATATCTTCTCAGGAATCAAATCCCAACGAAGTGGACTTCTGAGTAAAGGTATATGTTTGCAACATGACATTGTTCGAGCCCATACCGCCCGTGTTACGGCTGCAACCATCGAGGACCTCCACTTTCAGTATCTATCGCATCCGTCACACTCACCATACCTAGCGCCAACTTATTTCCACGTCTTTGGACGACTAAAAGAGGCATTGGGAGAAAATACTTTCAGTTCCGATGAAGAGGTCTGGCAGGTGGTGCATGAGTGGTTAGATACGTGTTCAAGACAATTTGTTTTCTACAGGAATCCATTCACTCCATTGTTGCTGGGGAACGTATCGAACGCAACGGTGACTACGTCGAAAAAGGATACAATTGTGTTTCACTTTTTCAGAATAAATTTGCCCAACACATATAGTTATGGTTTCCATTTGAAATCACTTCGTAGTTCCTAAGAAAGGCAGAAGAGCACTAATAATATAGAGCTGATGTCCGATAATGCGTATGCGTTCAAAATTAGTCTACTGTTAACAATTCAGAAGAAATGTGGAAAACTGAAATCAAACTAACTAAACAAAACAGAGCCCTTCAATTTAGCTATATACTGACAATAATTTTGGTTTACTTCGACTGGAGTTCAGACCAGCAGACAAATATGTACACTCTTCTTTAATTTATTTACACCTTTATCGCATGGATTAGATATATATTCCTATTTGTTTCCTTAAGTAACTGATAAATGTCTTTTGGTCATACAGTAGATAGTTTATGCATATGTATTCAGGTATAAACTAAATTATTTGAATAATAATATCAACATTTACATGAAGTTGTTTGACTGTTTATCATCATCATGTAGCATTTCCTTTGTAGAACGTCGCTCCCATCACAGTCTTTCTGAAAGAAACTCGTTCCCTTGCCAAAATACCAGCTTCCGCCACTGTCATACTCAGGCATTCCTGGATATCTTGGTGCCATCGTCTTCTTGGTCTACCCCTTCCTCTTTTGCCTGGCACCATACCTTCCATCACCGTTCTTTCAAGACCATTGTGTCTCTTGATGTGACCAAAGTATTTGCATTTTCTAGCCAAAATGGAATTGATAAACCAGTTCTCCTCTTTGCTCAACTCTTGCCGAATGTCTACATTTGTTCCTTTCTCTGTCCAGGGTATTCTGAGGATCTTTCTGTAACATTTTGACTCGAAGGATTCGATTCTTTGTCTAGAAGTTTTGGTAATCGTCCATGCTTCACAACCATAAGCTGCCACAGGAAAAACACAGGCTCTCAAGACTTTTACTTTTCTCGTTTTGTTGGTGCCCTGACATATTTTCTTCAGGCTGTTCAGTCTCTGCATTGCCATAGCTAGTCTTCTTCTGATTTCTTTCGAGCAGTCACCATTTTTGTCAATTCTGGAGCCCAGATATTCAAAATGTGTGACCTGATCTATTTCCTCACCCCCCACTGTAAAGTTATGCTGACATTGTGTTTTATCGGTGGTCATTATCTTTGTTTTGTTTATGTTTATGAACAGATTTTGATCTTTACTATGTCCATTAACGGCTGAAAGTAGCTGTTCTAGCCCTTCTGGACTTCTTGATAGTATCACTGTGTCATCTGCGTATCGTAACTCTGGAATCTCGTACACCCCAATCATAAATGGGTCGAAACATTCAATGTTCTCATCTTCTCGAACATTTCTCATTACACATTCCGCATATGTTGTACAGATAAGATGAGAGGATACATCCCTTTCGGACTCCCTTTTGTACTGCAAACCAATCTGATGATTGGCCAGATACTCGTACAGCGGCTTGTTGATCTTGGTATAATGTTTCAATGAGATGGACTATATGCAAAGGAAACCGCATTTCCTTCATGATTCTCCACAGATTTTGATGTTTTACCGTGTCAAAGGCCTTAGTGTAATCAATGAAACATGTGTACAGGTCTACATTAAACTCTCTACATTTTTCATAGAAATTCCTTAAATTGAATATGTGGGCCCCGGGTCCCCCTGTCTTTCCTAAAACCTGCCTGGACTACGTGAATTTCAGATTCAAACATTTTCTCTATCCTTCTTAATAGGATTCGCAAAAGCATCTTGCTATCGTGGCTGATCAGCGCGATAGTTCGGTAGTTCGTGCACAGCTTCAGGTTGCTTTTTTTGGGGAGGGGAATATAAATTGATTTCTTCCATGCTTCTGGCCACTCTGCACTGTGCCATATCTGTTTACACAGCTTGTGATAGACTCGAGCACATGCCTCTCCTCTTCTTGTATTAGCTCTGCTGGGATATCATCGCATCCTGGGGACTTTCCCTTTTTCAGGCTTTTAATTGCAGAGCGTACTTCTTCCAATGTTGGTTCAGGTTCTTTCTCATCCTTTGGTAGGATTGTAACTGAGCGGTTTGTGCTATCTCCATACATGGTTCTGCAGTACTTTCTCCATCTATTCAGTATGTCTTTGGTTTCCGTTAATGTGTTATCCTCTTTGTCATTGATGACACGTGGAACCCGACGGAATTCCCCTGTCAGTGTTCTTATTGCTTTGAATGCATCTCTTTATCTGCCTTGTTGTTGTAGGTTTTCTATATCCTGACTGTTTATATTGAGATTAAAATGTTTCTACCTTTTATTAACTCTATAATTTTTCTGAGTTTCAAATAATACTAGATTGAGAATATGCTTAGTTTACATTTATATTATAATGTTTATGAATTCCCATTAATAATATAATGTTTACAAGTTCATATTAATATTAAAATGTTTGTGGGTTCACAATAAAAATAGAATATTTGTTTTTCACATTTATACTAAAATGTTTAAAGATTTACATACCAAATGAGTTGTTATGAGTTTGTATTTATATTGCAATATGTATGGTTACACATTAGTATTATGGGTGCACATTAATAGTATAACGTCTACGGGTGCACAATATTTTTAAAATATGTATGAGTTAATATTCATTTTAGAAAGTTTTCGAATGCACATCAATTGTGTAATTGTTAGAATGCTTATGGCTTAATATTAATATTAGAATGTTGTGTGTAAACATTAATGTTTTAATGTTTATGAGTCAATATTACTGTTAGAATCTTTACAGGTCAATATAAAAATATATGGGTTTTTATTAAAATTAGAATGTTTAGGAGTGCACATTAATACTAGAATGTATGAGAGTAGAGATTGAGACAGAGACGTTAGCTCTGGTGTGACCATCAGAGACATCCATAACGAGGACCGTCATCGTTCTGGACTATTAATCATTGAGTTGGCGGTACAAAAGGGCTGGCAATTGTATTAGCGGATGAAGGTCACAAAGGCCTCTGATTTTCTTAATATAATCTGAATTAACTGCCCCGTGATCAGGCAGGGGTTTGCAGAAAGGAATGAGCTAACACTCTGGAATTGAGGATACACGTACTGATGACATTGTAAATAGATAAGGATGACATTTTACAGTTTATCAACGATCACCTCGCGGGGAATGACACTGCGATCGATGGACCAGAAAAGCAAAGATCGTAACGTTTTGTAATGAGACGTGATTTCAGCAGAAAGAGAGAGAGGTAGATAGAGATAGAGTGAGAGAGAGAGAGAGAGAGAGAGAGAGAGAGAGAAAGAGAAAGTAAGAGAGAGAGACAGAGCGAGAGAGAAAGAGAAAGAGAGAGAGATAGATGAGAGAAAAAAGAGAAAAAAGAGCGAGAGTGTGAGGAAGAAAAAGAAAGGGCTGCCTGAGAGAAACATGAGTGTGTATAACCAACAAGCTAAATAAACTATCGTTATCTACACTTTTCGCAATTTGCTGAGGGATGATCACTAATTGGTCTGCCCATAAGACAGTGAGGTAGACTAAACACAATAGAGTGGGTATAAACATTGAAAATGGTGATAAGATGAGATTTCATCCTGATATGTTTCTGTGCACAAATCTCTTAATAAGAACTTGAGGTATTGGTACGTAGCCTAGTCTATCCAGTTGTAAATAGAACCTGACTTTGCAGGACATAGAGAAAGCAAATCTTCAAAAAAGAGTTAACCGAATCTCACATAAGTTGAGATCGAAGGCAAGGAGGTTTCTAACAGTTCATTCTCAAGATCTAATATATTATTATATTATGGGATCAAGATGCTGAGCAGCGCATGAGCTGCAGTGGTCAGCGACCCATAGCTGACTGCTAGATTCAGGGCCAGCGAACCAAAGCTGCCAAGACACTTCTACACTTCCACGCGGTGATCCTGGATAACAGGCTGCAGCAGGGCAGACTGGCTAAGGAGAAGGGATCGAAGAGGGAATGCTAACCCGGTACTCAAAAAATGCTTCCAGAAGTCAGATGTGTTGGACCGAAAGGTGCAAATATCGCAGTCAAGCTATAAACTACGACACAACGTATTCCGTTCTCTGGACTACATTATGCTACTAAAGCCCTTTCAGTGTTTGGTAGCGGAAGATTGAGAATGAACGAAGGCAAGCCATATTATACTACTACTTGTTAGTATCACTTGAGGCAAGCGACCTTTATCCACGAGCCATAACAATCCTTCTGGCAGACTGTAGTGCCAAAATTGCCATTACGAAAGTTTAAATAATTGACAGTATTGCCACATGCTGCATGTCGGATAGGACGGAGGTGAGAAAATGGGGCAAGAGTTCAATGACGCAATAGAGAAGTCATCTGTCACTGAGGACTGGCTTCATAGCTATATGTGCCCAATGTCTAAACCTGGTAAGAACTCCAAGCATCTCAGTAGCTATCGAATAATCACCGTACAGGATGTATATGGCAAATTGCTCAAGAAGGCAGTGGCAAGGAAAATCATGTTCTACCTAGAACGAGAGCACATCCTACCCGATACTCTGAGCAGTTACAGAACAGTTTCATAGTGGTGTGAGACTCTAACGCCCAGATCAATCCTAGCAAGGTCCGCATGATGTGGTGCTCTTTTAATAATTTTATCGGAAAGGCTGAACTCCCGGGCGTCACATTTGACTGATGCACCATTGACAGGTGTGACAGGTTGAAATACCTCGAAGTGACGTTTCATAGCAGTCTCTCATATAATTTCCATGTTGACCAGACCTTACAAGGATGTAAGCGCTGCAAGGGTTTCAAGACTATGGCTGGTGTTAACGTAGATCCGCGCCTCTGTTCATCCTATTTCGTCAGGTCGTGTTGTCTGTTATCGATTAAGGGGTGTGAATCCTCACGCTATCAAGAACACAGTGAGAAAGGTTGGAACGCATCCAGAATGAAGGTATGCGACTGGTTCTAGGTTGCACTAGAGATATCCCGATTGTGAAGATGCGGTACATACTGGGATTGTTATCGGTGACATCCATACATAAATTGGGTTAGACCAAAGCATTTATGCGTGTCACCACAGACACACGGCATTCTCTGTTCAGTAGGATCTCATATATCAAAGGATCAATAATCAAGAGGGGCGTCATGGTTGACACAAGCAGAGAAAGCAACAGGACAAGTCATTCTAGATGAGGCGATAACCAAGGGGGAAGAATTGGTCCACACCGGTGATAGAATGACGGAGTACCTGAGTGTCATCATCACCTTAGGCAAGGAATGCAGAGAATGGAGCAACGGGAGAGCAGAGCTTGATGGGAAAAAGCTGATAACTGAGAACACACAGGATAGTGATGGCGACATATACACGGAAGGATAGGTGCTGAGCAGCGAGACATCAGGATGAAATTTCTCAGCTAGAGTGAGAGAATAGGTCGTTGCTGAGTGGAATGGGGCGTACACGTCAGTAACCTCCAGTTTGAGAATAGAGATGGAGACAGTGACATCATCGTTAAAATGGTTATCTGAGACCCATTTAACAAAGGCAATCACTGTGACTGAATCGCTAGCTGTACTTCAGAAGGTACAGAAAAGATGGCTTAGGTAGAGTGTAAAGCAGCTGTTGAGCCCTCAAACCTCCTAGGATTGACATGGATCTACTGTCTTGGTCGTGCTGGGGTTCAAGACAACAATAGTGCTGGCATTTTGGCTTCACAAGCTCCCATCATAGGCACGTTAATGATGGATAGGAGGGATATTTTGAAATAAATGATGACACCAAAATAGATGAGTCAGCAATCTACAGACTGCACAGTTACGACATAAGACGAGGTTCAAGCGGAGTGGGGCGCGTGAGAGGACCAAGCAAGAGAGTGTACAACCGGCGAGCTACAGGAACCATCAACATCTATAAACTGCACCATTTGCTGAGATAGTCTGAGCACCTCTGCATATGCCCGTAGTGCAGTTTCGTCGATTCTTAGAAACAGAAACAGAAATTATGGTATTCATGAAAATGCAGAAAGTTGTTGACCTAGTTTTATATCCTTTGTGTGTTACATATTCTAAAACGGAGAAATGACTACACACACTGTAACCTGCCAGTTATTTTGCAAGAGGATACTAGGGAGGATCAGACATGGCATCAGCTACTCAATTCGATGGAAACTATAGACCACGAACGAGAAACGATAATCAAGACCTCTGCAATTCCTGCTAGAAGTGGAGAGACTAAATTCAGTCATCATTAAGTACTGGAATCCTATACCAAGGAAAAAACATGTCGTTGTCTTTTACACAAAAGCTGAGAACTATTGCATTCATGTCTTTAACTGTTCATGATGAAGACCAGAATCTACTACTAGACTAGATCTCTACCTGTTGGCATCAATAAACATCTTGATCGTTGAACGTACTGTTTTACAATCCCGTGTTCTATGTTTATATTAATACCACGCCAAGAAAAAGTCGTAAAAGGCGACTAAAGAGAGTTGTGATTGTGGCTGGCAACATCATTTTTCAAAATTAATATTGTCATCGTAATCACACAAAGTAGAAATTCTGATACAGGCTACCTGTAAAGGGACCAGCTGCAGATATTACTTATGCTTCACATTGGTACCAAAACAGGTGAATGATTGCACACGATTGGAACCCTTCTTTCATTAAAAGGGACCAGTTACAGTAGTGTCCTATACTTTACATTGGACCGAAAAGGTTCATAACGATTCATGACTTTACAGTATTTGTAGTACAGTCCATTTGTGCATTGATACCACTCTGTTATACATTCTATAGTGTGTGTGTGTATATATATATATATAAATATCCGAATAGAGTAGCAAATTATGTACATGATAGTAGTGCAATTGTCTCGGGAGTTATTAATTCAGCTAATTAGTCACATATTACTGCATGAAAAGTGATTAAAGAGACAAGCACAAATATATGAAGAATTTGAAAATGATAAGAATTATATGAGGAGCTAGTCACCGAATTGTTATGATACCGCCCAGGTCTCATTGTCTGGATGAACGCAGTTCAATCCTGGGTAACATCTAAAGTTGTTATGTGAGGGATGCAATGAAAACCTAGTTTGCACGCCACGCGGCTGCTGCCAGTGTAAGAGACTTTTGTGCTCAGCCTCTGGAACCCCTCAAATGAGAAAACGTCGAAATGATAAATAACTATTTCCCTTAACATGACTTCTGAATGTAGAGATATCAGTGACATAAATAATGTGAATGCAACTGACGGTTGAGCCATTGCATATACAATATTAACACCTCTGAATGGAGACATGCACACAATATAAACAATTTTAATTACATGAGTGGAAAGAGAGAGAGAGAGATAGAGAGAGAGAGAGATTTCAAAATAATATTAGCACATTGACATGGAGTGATGCAAATTAATTCAGCAAATTAATTTAAAACTCTCAAGAGACATTCTAAAAAATATATTAACACCACTCTGGGGAGAGTTATACATTATATAAACAATATTAACACCTCTGGATGGAGAAATATAAATTATATAAACAATACTGACACATTCTTAATGGAGAGATATACATTCGGTAAACAATATTAACGCCAATAAATCGACAGTTATTAAATGTATTAACACAATTTGAGTGAACAATTAAACAAAAAATATTTAAAAAATAACAATACTAATAAATGCTAACTAATGACGAGTAGGGAAATAAACCAATTATCACGGAGGTTACTTTCCAGAGATAGAAAACGAAACCTGTGTTGGATAGACAGACACGTGAAATACAAAATGTGTATGGCCAGTATAGTTTTATAAAGTCAAGTTAGCATTAAGAACAAAACCGATCGACAAAGTAGATAAAAATACAAATACAAGACATTATACCGTGTTTGTGATGAAAACACCAGCCAGGATCATTGAAAAAGAGCAGGAAGAAAATATATTTGATAGATGCTGTGTTTATTGATTGATATTTATTATAGAAAATTAACCATCTTTTTAGCAATACTTCACCGGATGATGATTATGATGCCTATATCCGAAGGGCTACACAACGATCTCCACAACTTGCTGAAAAGCTGGAGGTGGAGTGATTGTTGGCCTGGCCATACGCATGTCTCTTGGCCTGGCTGTATCTATAGCGAGGGCAGCAGAATATCATCTTGCTAAAAGCTCGTCTGAAGTCTTTCATAGATAGAGCATATATAATAGGATTCATGCCAGAGTTGAGGTATCCTAGCCACGTGAAGACCGGAAACAGAATTTCAGGCCTGTACACACACTCCTCGTGACATAAGCCGTACAGAATATTGGCACAAAAAAACGGCACCCAGCAGATAATGAACACCCCAACCACGATACCCAGAGTTTTAGCTGCTTTCTGCTCCCTGGCAAGTTTGGTGAGTTTCTTGCTTATCGCAAAGTGCCGAATCTTTTTGGTGATGAAAGTTGTAGGGCGTTGATGATGATCGTTAAGATAAACATGTGGTCGTATTGAGTTAAGAGACCCTTCGTCTTCACTATCACTGGAGCGATGATCAAGTCCAGACCCAATTGGGTTAGAATCATTCCTCAATCGGTAACCTCCCCTATGAATCCTTAACGCCATAACTTCTCCGTCATTACCTCTTGGACAATCAGATGTTATCTTGCTCCCACTTTTAATACCTTCGGTTTGAGCCAAGGCGGCCTGGTAAATTTTACCATAAACAAACATCATAATGAACGTTGGGATATAGAACGAGACAACGGATGAGATGATGAGGTAAGCGCTGTCCTCTGTGAATAAGCACTGGTGAATTGAAAAATCTACTGGAGTCACAGCTCGCCACCAGGCTATAGCTGGAAACGATATCCCAGCAGAACAAAACCAGACTAAAGCAATGAGTATACACACTTTACTGTTGGACATCTTACTAGGATAAGCTATTGGATCAGTGATTGCCCAGTAGCGGTCTAAAGAGATCACACACAGATTTAGAATAGATGCCGTCGAAGCTAGGACGTCCAATGACCGCCACAGATCACACCACGGCTGCCCGTACAGCCACACAGAGCTAGTCAACTCGTTACTAATGCTGAATGGCATGACCACTCCACCCACCATCACATCGGCTATAGCTAGAGACACGATGAAGTAGTTAGTGACAGTTCTGAGGTACATCTCTCTGGCCACGGCAACAATCACCATCATGTTGCCAACGACAACGATTAAGCTAAACGACGCTAGAAGTACCCCGATAGCTGGATTCTTCAGCTCGTAAAACGGGTTTTCCAAGGAGAGATTATCAAATACACTTTCGCTGAATGAAAAAGAGAGATTTTTGAACAACTGCTCGTGTTCAGCGCTTGTCTCGTCATTATCGTTTAAGGCTCGGCTGGCAACACTCGTCTCCAACTGGAAGGTTTCTGAGGTATTGAATGTGACGTTTTGCATGTACGAGCGTTTCCTGGTCTTACAACGGCGGGCACATATATATCTGTTAGATGAGAATACCTTAGGTGAGCCTTCTGATGCTTCTGAGCAGTGATTGTACTTACTCTTCCGCATAGTAAGCATGAAAAGGAAACTGCGTCTTCTATCCTTGAAGATTCTCACAGCACAATATAAGCGAGACTATCGTTTCATTCTGGAAGACCGTGTACAAGTATTCAACTACAGGTCGAAATAATTTCACAGCTGACCTGTTTTGTTTCTTTTCAAGCCGTAGCAAGCATATCCACAGTGCTTAACGTTTTAAGCATATGACAGACAACTCAGTCTCAAGAAAATATGAACAGATTTCAAGGTAAACGTAAACACGCTGCCATGGTTATCAAATAACGATTAAGATTCACAGTCATCCACAGTGTTGTCAACAACAGTCGTCAAAGTAATTTGTATTTTAAGGTGTATAATTTACCTTATCTTTATACACAAGCTCACTTTTGCAAATACTGAATTTCTTAACTACTATGTCTAGTTGCTACACTGATTGTTGGATTCTTAACTACTCCATGAAAATTTCGCACAAATAGCTTACACAAATATTTACAAAACGTTGTCGGTAATGTAAACCTGTATTTTGTGGTGAAGTATACATTCTGCATTTTAATGTTTCATCACCAAAGTGACATAAACATCAAACCAGACGTGTGAGACTCTTGGTTAAGGTACACATCGCGTAGAAATATTTTGAAAGCCGAAAGTGTAAATAATTTCAATGTGTGTAGATATGTTTTTAACACGCATTCTTTTTTCTTGTATGTAATACTGATCATCTGTTTACACATATACAATAAATTCACGCTCTCCATTCTCTGCTAACTGGTCTATTTTATTCTAAATTCAGCAACAGGCTATCCCTTTTCCTGTTTGGGACGTTATCCTTGTCATTCTTGTCGACAGGGTTCGCTGTTTCCACGTTTGACGACTCAATCTCTTCCTGCGTCAGTAATAAATATCACTCTTGTTTTTTCTACCAACATTTTTATATTTCTATATTTTATACCAATAATTGTTCCATTCGTTCTTTCGCTTACGTTCCTCTGCATTTGTGTTTGATCATGCTTCTGGGCATTATTTTCTGAGGATTAGGTCCCGCTATTAGTTGAAACAATCACGTTTCTATATTTCTGTTTCTTAAGAAATGCCTCTCTTTCACAGTTTGCTGCCAATTCTCTCTCATTCATTATATTCGACCCGATCTCAGCAGTTCTACATTTGCGACAACAGCTGTCCAAATTTACCTATGCGACGTTGTATGCAGGTTTCTCTATTCAGCCTTAACTGTTCGTAGAAATCAGTGACACAAGTGTCTCCCTGCAACAAGGTTGGTTGCGCTCTGCAGGGAATACTCTACAAATTGAGCTCGTTCAATTTATCTTTTAAAATGTCTCCACTTTGTTGGGGCCTTAGAGAATCAGGTATCAGCCTCAAAGGTGAGATGCTTTTCTTCTATGTCACACCTGAAACGAAAGTAATGCATGAACAAGTATATTTTAGAAAAAAAGATAGAATTTTGAAAGAAATAAAGAGACGAGTTATTGATGAAATTACTTCTTATGTGGTGAATAATGATGGGAGAAAGTGTCTAACAGAGAGAAAATATTATAAATACGGTGGAGAGTAATTAAGTAAAACAGATTTTTTGTATAAAGTGCATAAAAGAGTATGCACAACGAAAAATATAAATTCGGGACATAAACTTTCTCTTTACCAATCTAGGAATCGTGATGATCGAGCAGTATGCGCATGCGCAATAGCCTCAAACATGGCCGCCCCACTGTCGACTTGCAACATGGAAGACCAGCGATGATTCATTCGTTTTTTTTTTCTTTGACAGTAGGTGTGAAACATTCTGAACTCTATAGAACAATGAAGGTGCAGTATTCAGACAGTTGTTTCAGACAGAGGATAGTAAGAACGGGTTGAAAGATTTCAAAATAGAAGCCGACTGTCATTGGTGAACCGAGGAGTGAGAGACTAGCAAGTGTGGAAACTGACACAGTGAAGCAGCAAATCGACCATCTAGTTTGTGGAAATAGAGTAGTCACTATTCATGACATTTTTGTAGATTTCAACTTGAGTCACAGCGCTGCGCACACAATTGTCTATGATAAGCTAGGTTGTAGGAACGTTTGTTGCAGAGGGGTGAAAATGCAGCTCTCTGAATGATCACAAGCCTGCACAGTAGATGATTTGTCAGGAGCATGTGAGCCGTCATGTTCGTGAAGGAGATGTTCTTCGCTATCAGTCTGGGGCAGAGAACTATTCTCTGGTGCACAAGAGAGTATACGACAATCGATGCAGTGAAATCACCCATTGTCTCAGGCAAAAGAATAAAGATATTAAAGACAGTCTTCCGCTAGGAAGGTTTTGATGACCATATTTTGGAATATCAATGACACTCTACTGGTAAATTCCCAGGGACGAGGTGAAACTGTGACTAGTGCTTGATACAGTGACATACAAGTCAACATGTTGAATTACGCGATGCGATCAAAACACCGCGGACTTCGTTCAAGAAGAGTTTTGCAGCTGCACACCGCCCGCCAACATACATATGCGCAAACAGTGGACACAATCCTGGCTCTAAAATGTGAGGTCTTAATGTACATTCTAGACTTAGCGCCATCAGACATTCACTTGTTTGGACACTTGAAAAAACATTTGCAAAGTCAGAGGTTTGCTTATGACAACGAAGTAACGAAGGCGGTGAAAGATCACACCAACATTTATTTCTAGAGTGCATCGACAATCTAGTGGGGAGGTGGACCAAGTGTGTTTCTAGGCAGGAGAACTAGGGGAGGTGGACCAAGTGTGTTTCCAGGCAGGAGAACTAGGGGAGGTGGACCAAGTGTGTTTCCAGGCAGGAGAACTAGGGGAGGTGGACCAAGTTTGTTTCCAGGCAGGAGAATTAGGGGAGGTCGACCAAGTGTGTTTCCAGGCAGGAGAGCTAACTAGGGGAGGTGAACCAAATGTGTTTCCAGGCAGGAGAACTAGGGGAGGTGGACCAAGTTTGTTTCCAGGAAGGAGGACTAGGGAAAGTGGACCAAGTGTGTTTCCGGCAGGAGAACTAGGGGAAGTGGACCAAGTTTGTTTCCAGGCAGGAGAATTAGAGGAGGTCGACCAAGTGTGTTTCCAGGCAGGAGGACTAGGGAAAGTGGACCAAGTTTGTTTCCAGGCAGGAGAATTAGGGGAGGTCGACCAAGTGTGTTTCCAGGCAGGAGAGCTAACTAGGGGAGGTGAACCAAATGTGTTTCCAGGCAGGAGAACTAGGGGAGGTCGACCAAGTGTGTTTCCAGGCAGGAGAGCTACCTAGAGGAGGTGGACCAAATGTGTTTCCAGGCAGGAGAACTAGGGGAGGTAGACCAAATGTGTTTCCAGGCAGGAGAGCTAACTAGGGGAGGTGAACCAAATGTGTTTCCAGGCAGGAGAACTAGGGGAGGTGGACCAAATGTATTTCCAGGCAGGAAAACTAGGGAAGGTCGACCAAGTGTGTTTCCAGGTTGGAGAACTAGGGGAGGTAGTTCAAGTGTGTTTTCAGACAGGAGAATTAGGGGAGGGGAACCAAGTGTGTACCCAGGCAGGAGAACTAAATAGGGGAGGTGGACCAAATGTGTTTCCAGGCAAAAAAACTAGGAGAGGTGGACCAAATGTGTTTCCAGACAGGAGAGCTAACTAGGGGAGGTGGACCAATTGTGTTTCCAAGCAGGAGAACTAAGGGAGGTCGACCAAGTGTGTTTCCAGGCAGGAGAACTAGGGGAGGTCGACCAAGTGTGTTTCAAGACTTGAGAACTAGGGGAGGTGGACGAAGTGTGTTTCCAGGCAGGAGAACTAACTAGGGGAGGTGGACCATGTGTGTTTCCAGGTTGGAGAACTAGGGGAGGTGGTCCAAGTGTGTTTCCAGCCAGGAGAACTAGGGAAGGTGGACCAAGTATGTTTCAAGACTGGAGAACTACCAAGAGAAAGAAAAACAGAAAAATTGTGTGGTTAGTAGTGTTGAAAAAGAATTATTAATGCAATTCTGTTACTTAATGTATGTCCCTCGTAATTATATAATTTCTAAATCTCTCTTTCTATCTATCTTTTCTCTCTATCTCTCTCTGTCTCTTTCTCTATCTCTCTCTTTCTTCGTCTTTCTCTATCTGTGTATATATATATATATATATATATATATATATATGTAGACAGGCAGACAGACAGAAAGACAGATAGAAAGATAGATCTATAGTTAGATTGAAAGATAGATAGATAGATAGATAGATAGATAGATAGATAGATAGATAGATAGATAGATAGATAGATAGATAGATAGATAGATAGATAGATAGATAGATAGATAGATAGATAGATATAAATATAAGCTCACACAATCTGTACACTGAGAAAAATCCAATGTCACTCCGAAGCGGAGGTAGAAATGATATACAACATTTATATATAGTTACACATAACGGGCGGTATAGTGGGAGATAAACAGCTAAATAGGGTAAACATAACAACAGGTAAGGTTACACACCTGCCGACGAGGAGGAAATAAGTACTAGTGAGGTTTACCTGGTATGTTTCGCTGCACACCTAATACAGGAAGTGAAATGATAAATATATCACGCAGGAAACGCCAAGTAGTGTACCGAAAGTACAGACTCTTGTGCTGACAAATCAACCTTCTCTTAAAGTACAGGCTTATGTTCTAACAAATCAACCATCTCTTAAAGTACAGGCTTTTTTGCTGACAAGTCAACATTCTCTTAGTCCAGACTCTTGCGCTGACAAATAAACCGTCTTTTAAAAT
Source organism: Ariolimax columbianus (assembly GCA_036924085.1). NCBI lineage: Eukaryota > Metazoa > Mollusca > Gastropoda > Stylommatophora > Arionidae > Ariolimax > Ariolimax columbianus. The sequence goes on along the minus strand of JAVGWX010000003.1, from coordinate 41,629,840 downwards.
ACACGTTCTTGTGCTGATAAATAAAACTTCTTTTAAAGTAAAAGCTCTTGTGCTGACAAATTAACCTTCTCTTGTGTTTGATGTACCGTTCTCTTTCTTCAGTACAATTGCAGAAACTCAGAACATGTTTATATAAAATATTAAATCAAAGCTGTGTTTATCATATTGGCCATTTCTTGTTCGGACCAATATATTTCATAACTAGAATACTGTGTCTCACATTTTTATGACCACTTCCAGAAATTGCTGTAAACTCAAACGGCTCATTTTACATCATGTCTTAAGAACAATAATTTGTTAGTTGTTTTCGTTCCGTCTGTGCCACTGACGGATGCCCTGTGGCCGGAACGTATGTGTTGTTTTATTTTTGCCATGATGCGGTCACTGCGCAATTCACTTTATACGAGGGCTAGATATATTACGTAGGACATAAACTGATACGGGACAGCTGCAACATGTAATTAGTAGTTTCCAATGGTGTTATTTGGTGACATTGCACGAGCGATTCTGAGACATAAAATGCCACCTGTGCTCACAGACTACAATCAATAAATAACGTGTCTTTTTGCTTTTTGTGTTTGTTGGCAAAATGACTTTCTGCAATGGATATTCATAAAATAATGGTTCCTTTTCACCGCGAGAATTTTTGTCGCGTAAAACGGAGCGTTGATAAATTATCTCATGGACGCTCAATAATTGTAAATGATGTACCTGGCCATCCTGTTCAGATTGCAAAATAAGCTTATGTGCGTCCAGTGGGTTACATAATTCGAACATGACAGTCGAATAACGATATAATGTAGTGTTGCAACTACGATTGGGTGTTTGCATGGTTTAGCCTGCCTCACAATGCATCATCTCACGTTAGCAGGAGACGTTTCGCGAATGACGAAGAGGTCGAACAAGAAGTGCAAATTTGACTGAGACAAATGACCAAAGACTTCCCTGCTGCCGATTTGGGTACACTGGTAAAGCAACTGTGACTATCAATGTTGGTGGAGACTACGTTGAGAAATAAGGGCCAACGTAAGCGCAATAATACGTAGTTTTCAAGTTTGTGTCTTATATAGTTTTCAATTTAAAAAGTAGCTATGTGTGACTTGTTTACTGACTAGTCTTAGTGTTTGTGTGTGTGTGTGTGTATATATACATACATACATATATATATATATATATATATATATATATATATATATATATATATTAATATATAAATAAACATGTTGTTACTTTTAGAGGATGGACCTCAATATAGAATCGTTACGAAAACTGTATTACGTGATATGACAGCACGAAGTCACATTGAATAGTAGACGGGTGCATGAAGCCATGTTTTGTTGTTTAAAGAAGGACGTGAGTTAACGCAACAATATGCGCCTGATCTGGTCTCGGAAGATCTTTCGTTAAGTCACGTCCTCCTTTAAATATCGTTGTCCAGTACTTCAGTGTTGTCTTCGACGCACTTGTATCTCCATACACTGCCTCCATTCTGCGATGAATGTCAACTAGTCGACATCCTTCAGCTGTTAGAAACCGAATCACCACTCTCTGATAAACTAAGGACGGAGTCATTATCACACCCGCCATGTTTTCAACGGTTTGCTGAGAAAATTATGAGTCGGAGGATAATGACATTTTGCAAGCTTGACGGTTAGTATGTGCTGTTTACACCAGATCTGACGTCATCATGCACATCGTACGTATGTTCACTTGTTGCAGTTTGGTCTGGTTTCATTTGAATACGCCCCGTATTTCTGATACCACGTCGATTTCAGTTTATTTATATCCCACCGTTGGTATTCAGTATCACTTCAGGTTAATTCCCCCCCCCCCCTCCCCTCGCCACCCGCCCCCACCCCTCTCTCGCATAAACACAAAACAAACACATTCCTTTTCCTTCTATTTTTGGATAACTAAGAAAACATGCACGAGTTATTTGTTTCACTATATCATACAATACCTTGTTATAGAGATCTGTTCTTTTTTCCCTATATCATCCGATGCCTTTTTATAGAGCTTACTTTGAAACCCCCAAAATACTTCACACTCAACTGTTTGACCTGTGTGAACAACATAGATGCAACAATCCCTTGACCTGGGGAGTTATCTAGCTAAACGGGTTATAACATTACCACACATCTGACTGAATCTTGTGACTGACGAAATGGCTGGAGTATGGAATTAGTTTTGATTCTGAATGCTCTGTCATCACGAGTTGTGCCTAGTAGCGTTATCGACCATGTGATCATCTGAAGAATTTTGAGCACTTCAGCGCTGGAAATGTTTGTTATTTTTCTAGATATCTTGTAATTACATGTTTTTTTCATTCTGCCTTCCATGCTTATTTTGCTGTCAATATTTGTTGATGTCACGATATTTTCCACTAGGAAAAGCCTATTATGATAACAGATTCACGTGTTTAAAGACAAAATAAAAGACCAAAAAACAAAAAAATCAAAATCAACACAGATTACCAAGAAAAAACAGTATCAGAAGTTAATGGGTGTTTCGACCTAAACTAGCTGTTATCATGGATTGGATACAAGAGAGCAGCACAAATGTAGCTAACTTGGACGGAATGTTTAAAAACATGTCACGTATCAGCCACAAAACGAAACAACGAACAGAGGTTACATAATAAACCTGTCCATTGACATTTATGTGGAGAAAGTGACCGTAAGTGGCTGTGGGAATCCTCAAATCTTGGTCTTAGTCAACCCAGTGGCAAATGTTCCTGTGTAGGCCACAGCTCTGGTGTGAGCTGTGGGTGTAGCAATGAGGAGAATTTCCTGCTTAGCAGGCTAGGCTTGAGCAGCTTATTACTTCACTGCGTTGGAGCAAGTGCCGCGGAGGATGGTTAACCGATGTTTGAGTTCATCTTAATAGACTCAAACACTAGAGCAAAGTAGATCCACAGCCTGTTTAGCACAATCTATGATACTCTCAACAGACTACATAACATACATCCTCAAAGAGCGTAAAGAGATGGAGACGTTTATCTGTCCAGTAAAATCCAATGACCTTTATCTAGTATCAGCCTTTCCGGTGTCTGGTGTCCATGTTAATGTAGTTATCTTTAGGTTTTACGATGTCACAGAAAGCTGCATAGCGTCTTGTACTATTACTGCGAAACCTACTACTGGTCCCACAGATACACATCTTAGGATGTTTGCCTGTATAACATTTTATGACTAATTGGAAGTTCTGCAGTGATAATGTAATAAGCCTTAGATATACAAGTTAGTATTAATTACTCTAAAGATGGTTTACATACTCATTTTGTATTTGGAAACATATATAAACCACAGATAAATGTGACTACATTCGGTTTTATTCAAGCAAATGCGTTTTTTCTTTATCTCCCATTTCACATGACATGCGAGTTATTCAATCTTATATTCCTATTTCCACATAGGGAGCATTATTTCTTGAACTGGGTTCTGAGCTCATATGGCTACACCACGCTCATAAAGGTTATAGAAATGGCGGAGTATGCAAATCTATAAATTAGGATGACTTACACGTTAGAGATCTTAACCACAACTGTTGGCTTTCCCATAAGACATGTTTTTAGTGTGACAGTTGTCCTATTCTGGTGTCTAGGACAAAGCCCATGCTTGTAAATCACACGGTCAAATGATGTCATTTAGAACGTGGGTATAATCAATAAAGAGATTCAAGCAAAGTAAAAGTCTAATTGCACTGTCGCGACTTGTCTGCACTTCTCTGAACCATGTAAATTCACGTCAATTCACGCCTTTCTGCACATCTTTACTTTGTTTCTAGACAAGTGTGTTTTACGGTGGTGGGTAGATTGATTGCAAAATTGACTGGATAGGAAACCTAGTCTCATGACGAAAGATTCTGCCAAGTTGTAAATGGATATCTGACTATGTTAGAGGCACGGACTGAAAGATAAGAGAGGAAAGCAACCCCCCCCCTCCCCCCCCCCGTCTTTTTTCTCACGTAAGAATGAAATCTCGTACACTTTATGTAAGAAACACAAAAATAAAAGTATTCAAACTTATTACATCCATCCTTTACTACGAACCAACTGAGGACACCGTTTTATCTTTAGTATTGATAGTGGTTCACAGTGGGGTTTGCGTTGTTCTGATATAATAGTAACCAGTCCATGACAAGGGATTGCTTTGGTCGAAACGCTCGTTAAAATCTGATACTGTGCTCATGTAAAACTTTAGTTAATATATGTGACATCATTGGTAGGGAGTTTGATGTCGTCGGTCATATTTTCCATCCCTCCATTCTTCCCTCTCAGAAAAAAACCATAATTCCCGAATTGGAATGTCGGCAACATATATAAGTATGGCTCAGTAACAGCAGCAGGGTAACAACATATATACGTGTGGCTCAGTAACAACAGCAGGACAACAACATATATAAGTATGGCTCATTAACCACGCCGGGGCAACAACATATATAGGTATGGCTCAGTTACCATATAGGGCAACAACATATATAGGTATGGTTCAGTTATCATATAGCACAACATCATATGTAGGTATGGTTCAGTTACCATATAGGGCAACAACATATGTAGGTATGCTCAGTTACAGCGCCAGGACAACATTTAAAGGTATGGCTCAGTTACAACATCAAGACAACAGCATATATAGGTATGGCTCAGTTAACGCACTGGGACAACAACATATGTAGGTTTGGCTCTGTTACACCATCAAGGCAACATCATATATAAGTATGGCTCAGTTACCGCACTGTGACAATAAAATATATAGGTATGGCTCAGTTATAACACCGGGACAATAGCATATATATGTATGGTTCAGTTATAACCCCGGGACAACAACATATATAGGTACGGCTCAGTTACAGCGCCAGGACAACATATATAGGTATGGTTCAGTTACAACATCAAGGCAACAGCATATATAAGTATGGCTTAGTTACCGCACTGGGACAATAACATATATAGGTATGGCTCAGTTATAACGCCGGGACAACAACATATATAGGTATAGCTCAATTACCGCACTGGGACAAAAACAAAACCAAACCTACTGGGTGTTCGTAATGCATAAAGAACAAAAAAAACAACGAGAAAACAGGATCATCAGTCAGGAAGCATATAGGTTAAGGCCAGCAGTCTTACATTAGTTAAGACAGGGACATCATATTTTATTAAGACGGAAACAGTTCAGTTAGAGTTCACCCTTTGTCGTATCCAGGTTATCGAAACCGGCGTTTATTGAAGAATGATGAACTAAAAATGGTGTGGGTAGAGTCCGACCCATTTTGGTTGTAGTATCTGGAGTGCAGAGTGCGGGTAGAAAAGTTAAGCGACACTTAATCGAACATCAGGCTGTCATATTTAGAATGACAGACAAGTAACCATGGAAGTAATAGAATTCATAGGGGAAACAGCTATGTAAGATTGATTGCTGACCATTCAACCGGGACGGAACAAAGTACCTCGTGATCCTCGCCATCTTTGTTAAGGCGAAGAAGAGCTATAAAAGTAGAAGACTATACAGAGAAACGGAGCTGGACAAGGAGGTTATATCAATATATATCAGGAGCAATTGCACTACTGCCCGTTGGTATGAATGGTGGACTCCCTGTAAAGCGAAACGAGAAGGAAATATGTTCACTTTGAGTGACAAAATCGAGATCGAGACAAACGTATCTGTAGTTTTCACATATATGTTGTACTTGCTGGTCTGCTGGAAATGAGAAGTGACAGCCGCTGAAGACGGATGTGTCAGACCGAAAGGTGCAAATATTGCAGTCAAGCTGTACACGAACGATACAACGCATTCCTTCTCTGGACTACATCCTGGTACTTGCAAAACCCTGTTCAGCGCTTGGCAGCGGGAGATTGAGCTCGAACGCAGCAGAAGAAGAAGAAAATTAAGGCAGTCGAGTTCGGGAAATGTATCTGTAGTTGTAACAGACGTCTATCTGGTGGTCTGCTGAGGAAGGGAAAAAACGGCTCATATCTGAACGTATGAATAAGGTGTAAGGAGGACAGCTAAAAGAGCAGTCTTGCAGATTGGTTCATTGACTGCCGCCCCCCCCCCCATACCCCCTTGATCGAAACTTAGTTGTAATCTGAATCCACATTGAGCACACCCACACACATAGCAAGAAAAAGCTATTACTGCACAACACAGGACTGACGACCACCAGAGATCAACTTTACCGCCAACCGCCAGAGGGCACATGTGAATACAAAATGGATAGTGATCAGGCTAGAACAAGATTGTATAGATTGGCATATACATTACGGTACAATATAGGACTGGGTTTTTAGTTCCAGGGATTACACTCAAGCTCATGCTAAGATTCCCTGAGATAGAAAGATTTATTGACACTTAGTTTGTTTATTTTTAACAATGTTGTACACAATTCTTTTGTAATAAATGAATTATCTTGTTTTAATAGTCAAATACGTTTTAGTGTTTTCATAAGTTCATGTTCTTATATCATTATTGTATGTAAAGTAAGATAGAGGAGTAGAGCGATCACACATACATATATATAGTAAAGAGTATCTAGCTCTATTACATATAGATAAATTGGTCCTCGTAACCTGTACATCAAAAATAACAAGACGGGCCTGTTACAACGACAACACCTAAAAAAATCACACAATAAACAAAGACAATGAACTAAACAACCAATATGATACGCAAGGAGGCAAACATTAGATAGAGAGTGGTCGAGAATTTGTAAATCAAGGTTTGCAACTTAGCACAAAGTATGCCAAACAAGAAACGATGACATATGAATGAATGTGAATAAATAAATATATGTACATATATATATATATATATATATATATATATATATATATATATATAAACATCTTGAGATATAAGAACAGCCATTGGAAACCGCTACCAAATAAACTTGGTCAAGAGTTAAATAAACTTAGCAGGTGCAGCTGTACTCGCCTGCCATAATTGCCAACGTTGTTAAAACATTAAAGAAATCACAGAGAGCTACTAAACTTTACAGACTGTTTGAACAACATGAAAGGCAGGGTTTGCATTGCTGTGAGTAAGAGAGCCTCGTAACTTAAAAGAGTGGTTCGACTGCACTATTAGTCGTCTCTTACGACATGCGCTTTGTGTTATAGGGATTCTGACTTTACTGCACTCCGGGCATACCTATATAAGTGCTTAGTTCCTTTCAGTAAATATAGAAGCGTGTGAATACTAATATTTTATGCAGCTCATTGGCTTTATACACTTATGCTATGGTCATCTCTCGTATATATACTCTATATATATTCGTTTATATGTTTTGGTTACGCGAAGTGAAATATGTAGCTTGTCATTTACATAACGTCGCTCTTACAACTGACAAACAATTTGGATGTTAAAATTTCTTGGCAGGTGTGCATTACCACAGGTGGCCATTACATGCCGTATGTGGAGATACGATAGTACCAAGAAAAAAAACAATTCCATCTGACACGTCGAGATTCTGAAATGGAGCGAGTTTCAGTCTTAGGCTACGCTGCTATCCTCCTTCCCCTACACACACTCAATTTATATATATATATATATATATATATATATATATATATATATATATATATATATATATATATATATATATATTGAGAGAGAGAGAGAGAGAGAGAGAGAGAGAGCGAGAAAGAGAGAGAGAGAGAAAGGGATGGAAGGTATGTTCGTGGTAGTAGTGATCGTTGAAACCAGGTACGGCCCAATCGCTTGGAGAACCCCGGTATACCTTCATCAGCACTATCAGGATGTGAGCAAACCTACTGCGACCCGCCACCCAAAGTTTATTTCAGGGTTCACAAAAGAGTAATGTCGCTAATTGTGGACACTCCGCAAAAACAACAACAACAACGTAGGGTCAGTATGAACAAATGGGGACTATATACATTCGTAATGAAATGGTTATTAGGTGACGAAATGTAATGTACATTCATACATGAGTTGTTATTTAATTTTTTGTTTGCAATTACATGTTTGCGTTAACTATTATTGACGCCACTATTTGACCAGTATGCTTCAAAATGGTATTCACTCCAGAAGAAATACACGCGAAAAATTAGTTCAAACTGAATTTTTTAGTTTCCAGGCAAAGGTTGGTCGCGTGTTGGTTTGGGCACATCTTTATACGAGTTTATGAAACTGGTTCGGTCAAACGTTGTGCTAGGAGTTGGAGACCGAGGTAGGTAGGCACTGAAACGGGAATTGCCGATGTCAACAGTCCAAGAAGTCGCCCTCAAATTCATCATAATCAAGAGATTTAAACATTTCACAGTAATGTATTCGTAATTATATTACAAATTATCTGAAGCTGAAATACATACAGGTTGTTGCTTATCCATCGATGCAACCAAAATGATCGATTATGCGCAAACATCGAAACCTGCAAATTGATTGAAAATAGTTTTTTCGCTTCCAACCAACTTTCAGCAAATCGATTATGGCCTCTGTTGGCGTGTCTAGTCTGGCAGGTAAAGTTGACGTAATGGGCCAATGAGGGGGACTTGAAGTAATTGGTTAATGAGGTAAAGTTGAAGTAACGGTCTAGTGAAGTAAAGTTGAAGTAACGGTCTAGTGAGGTGGGTATGAAGTAATGGTTAATGAAGTAAAGTTGATGTAACGGTCTAATGAGGTGGGTATGAAGTAATGGTTAATGAAGTAAAGTTGAAGTAACGGTCTAGTGAGGTGGGTATGAAGTAATGGTTAATGAAGTAAAGCTGATGTAACGGACTATTGAAGTAAAGTTGATGTAACGGACTAATGAAGTAATTAGTCAGGTGGGTATGAAGTAATGGTTAATGAAGTAAAGTTGAAGTAACGGTCTAGTGAGGTGGGTATGAAGTAATGGTTAATGAAGTAAAGTTGATGTAACGGTCTAATGAAGTAAAGTTGATGTAACGGTCTAATGAAGTCAATTTGATGTAACTGTCTAATGAAGTATTGTTGATGTAACGGACTAATGAAGTAATTAGTCAGGTAGGCATGAAGTAATGGGTTAAGGAAGTAAAGTTGATGTAACGGACTAGTGAAGTAAAGTTAGTCACGGACTAGTGAGGGGGGAGGGGGGGGGTCTTGAAGTAAGGGGTAAATGCGATAAAGTTGATGTAACGGTCTAATGAGGTAAAGTTGATGTAACGGACTAGTGAGGGAGACTTGAAGTAAGGGGTTAATGCGATAAAGTTGAAGTAACGGTCTAGTGAGGTGGACAAGAAGTAAGGGGTCAATGCGATAAAGTTGAAGTAACGGTCTAGTGAACGTGAAGTAATGGGTTAATGAGGTATATATTTGGTTAGTGAGGTAAAATGGCAGGAATTGGTTAGCGAGATAACGTGAAATAATTGTGCAGCTGGGCAAAAATGAAGTAATAGATTAGTGAAGTAGAGTTAAAGTAATTATTGGGAAAACATTGAAGTATTTGATGATGTTTTGAGTTAATGATTTACAGTTGAAATACTTGGTTAGTGAGGCAGAGATGGGATATTGCGTTAACGCTGATTTAATGATTTAGTCAGGTGAATTTGAAGTAATGTGCTAGTGAGGAAAATATTAAGTAATAGATTAATCAGGTGAAGTGGAATGAGCTAATGGCGTCAAGTTTATAGTAATGAAAGATTGCTTACGCCAACTGAAGTAAGAACATCATAATCATGTAGCATGGTGTTTACAGAAGTCCACTCTCATAACAACCGATCTATAAGACTCCGGATCTTGGCCAGTTCTCTGGCTTCTGTCACCATTATCATCAGAACTTCTTTAATGTTCTGTGTCCATTATTTCCTCGATCTGCGTTTGCTTCGCCAGCACAGGTACCGTACTTTTCAGTACGCTTTTTTCTAGACCATTGTGGCTTTTGATGCGCCCAAAGTATGTTTGTTACCGAGACGTAATATTATTTATTAGCCTTTTTTGTTTGATATCGAGCATCTTAAGAATTTATGTTTTCCTTTCTTGCTATCCATGGTACTTTTAGCACTTGTTATACAATTTCAGCTCGAAGAATTCAATCTTTTCTTCTAGTGTTTGTGTAATTGTCCATTTCTCGCTTCTATAGGTTTGCCACTGGGAAGATGACATCTTAGTCTTAGTTTTCGTCTTGGCCGATCTGTACTTCTACAGGGACAGATGTATGTGTGCAGGTCCCAGGTCTTGCGTGCGCTGGATGTAGCCGATATGAGGATTTCCTGCTTAGCGGGCTAGGCTCGAGCAGCCTGTTACTCCACTGCGTTGGGACAGGTGCCGAGAAGGTTGGTTAAATGAAGTACGTTTCAACATAATACACTCAAACACTAGAGCAGCCTGTTGGGCGCCATCTTTGCTGCTCTTAACAAACCAGCTAACCATTGCCGGTGTTATGCCCTATAACACAGCTAGTCGCCTTTTACAACATACTCTCTGTGGGGTAGTGGGAACATAACGTATGAAAAAAATACGAAAACTCTTAACTGCAATGGGAAGATAATGCCATATGGCTAATAAAACTGCCGTAAAGGAGGAAACAAAGCAGTTAAAGTAACAATAAAGTCAACCTAATTACGAGTGGGCTGAAAAAAAGGAAGATATTTATTTCAACCCACAATAATGTGAAACAAGTAAGGATGTTTCAAAGAATTCATTATCTAGGACTGCAGAAATGATTTGCGTTAAAGGTGAAGTGCACAGACGTGAATAAAAGGTGTGTTACGGGGGCCAGAATGGAAGCTAAGGGTATTAACTTACCACTCACAATGAAATAGATGAATAAAAAAGGGGAGTACGGGACCAGCTACTCGTTGCTTTATAAACTATTTGGCGGGAGGGAAAGAAAAGACAACATTTAAATTATATAACAGTGTGCACTGTCCCTGGCATCAGGGTCAGGTCTAGAATAGTAATAGGTACATTCGTTCGTGTCAGGGCCAGATCCAGAATGGTAATATATACAGTAGCACATGTCAGCATCAGGTCCAGCAGGGTAATAGGTACAGTAGCACATGTCAGCATCATGTCCAGCAGAGTAATAGGTACAGTAGCACATGTCAGCGTCAAGCCGAGCAGGGTAATAGGTACAGTAGCACATGTCAGCGTCATGTCCAGCAGGGTAATAGGTACAGTAGCACATGTCAGCGTCATGTCCAGCAGGGTAATAGGTACAGTAGCACATGTCAGCGTCATGTCCAGCAGAGTAATAGGTACAGTAGCACATGTCAGCGTCAAGCCGAGCAGGGTAATAGGTACAGTAGCACATGTCAGCGTCATGTCCAGCAGGGTAATAGGTACAGTAGCACATGTCAGCGTCATGTCCAGCAGAGTAATAGGTACAGTAGCACATGTCAGCATCATGTCCAGCAGAGTAATAGGTACAGTAGCACATGTCAGCGTCATGTCCAGCAGGGTAATAGGTACAGTAGCACATGTCAGCGTCAAGCCGAGCAGGGTAATAGGTACAGTAGCACATGTCAGCGTCAAGCCGAGTAGGGTAATATGTACAGTAGCACATGTCAACGTCAAGTCCAGCAGGGTAATAGGTACAGTAGCACATGTCAGCATTAGGTCCAGCAGGGTAATAGGTACAGTAGAACATGTCAGCATCAGGTCCAGCAGGGTAATAGGTACAGTAGCACATGTCAGCATTAGGTCCAGCAGGGTAATAGGTACAGTAGCACATGTCAACGTCAAGTCTAGCAGGGTAATAGGTACAGTAGCACATGTCAGCATCAGGTCCAGCAGGGTAATAGGTACAGTAGAACATGTCAGCATCAGGTCCAGCAGGGTAATAGGTACAGTAGAACATGTCAGCATCAGGTCCAGCAGGGTAATATGTACAGTAGCACATGTCAGCATTAGGTCCAGCAGGGTAATAGGTACAGTAGCACATGTCAGCATTAGGTCCAGCAGGGTAATAGGTACAGTAGCACATGTCAGCGTGGTACGCCATGTTCTAGAATAGAAACTAGGGCTATCCTCCGGCCTATTGATTAGGGAGAGATTTGTATCTTTCTCCCAATCTTCCACTTCGTCACCTCTGCTGTCTGTGTCAGAGTATCCCCATCTCTCTGAGTGGCTGTTGAAATCTCCAACTACTATGCAGTTGGAGTCTTTGACTTCCATACTCGAGAGCGATAGGTCTTTATTTGATGGTCCGTACAGATTGAAAATGCGGAGCTTAGTCTCTTGAGCCATTATGTCAACTCCTACAATTTCTGCTTGTCCTGTGTGACTGACAGGTACCGCGCTACTCGGTATGCAGTTTCTGGTCAGTATCAGGACCCGTCCTTTGTGACCTTCTCTATCGAGACAGAAGGTCTGGTATCCTCTGATTGAGAATTTATGATTATTGTTGAGGTGCGTTTCCTGGATACATGCCACGTCAATCTTACCTTCATGCAGGTGATGTGTTAGGGAAAGTATTTTGTTAATGACTCCCTCCGCATTCCACTGTAGTATTTTGAGGGTCTTGAGTTTTTGGTCAATGAAAAATGCCCCATAGCCATGTGCCTTGACTCCACAACACATGGGTGGGTAACCACCAGTAGTCAAGGGTGGGCCCCTTCGAGGCGTGAGGCCCGGCACTCTCGCTGCCTGGCGGGACTCCTCAGGATGAGCGCCATACGTTTTTCTGATTGGTTGTACTGTCATCATACTGCGATTTACGTTGCACTGTTTTGTTAGGCTTGTGGTCCCGTGCATCCGATTTCAACAGGCGTTTCTGTAGGGATGCCTTCCTTAGCCTTTGGCTGTCTCCAGCCTATCTGCAAGGCAGCAGTTGTTTGTGATCAGAGTTGTCTCTTTTATGGAAGTTGTCTTACAAGACTGACGAGTCTTCACTACTCGTGTCTATAGGATGCGGTAATGATATATGAAATGGACTATGTACTGGTTTGTACTAATCCTAAAGAGAGGCAGTCCAGTCCTGCCAGAAACGTATCATGTGCATGTGGGCGGTGTACCTCTTTGCTCCCTTTATTTTCTCGGCACATCTTCAGTGATGGTACGCCTAGCATTCCCCGCCACCTGGGAGGTTGACACAGTAGGGCAGATGTGTAATGTCCGCTAGTCTGCATCTCTTCTGCGTCCATTGGTTTATGGCTGATAGCGTACAGAGGTAGAGATCGAGGCAGGAGTGCATTTAACCAGGGGACAAGCCTAGTAATGTCACGGAGATGTTTTTCGCCTAGTGTGTGGACAGATCTCATGGTCATTGGTTGAGTCTCGACAGTTCACAGTGAGGTGGCTGATCTACTGTTTTCGACACCCCGACCAGGAACTAAGTCTTTTGTTGGTGGTTTCGCACCCCGTTGCCGTATAAGGTGAATATCAAGCAGCTGTCCGCTCGCTTTGATCGGCGGACGGCAGAGACCTCTTTCTGCGGCTCTACCGGATAGGGCTGGGGCGCAAGCCCCAGGTCCCGAACATGTAGAAGCCTCCAATTGCAGTGGTGCTGAGATTTTGGGCGGGATTCCGGCTTACAGGAATTGAGCTGGATTTCCGTAGCAACTCCCTGTCATTAGTAGGGTAAAACTGACCTGTCTTCAGATGGTCTATTTCCAGCACCCGTTCACTATTTGACCAGACGAATTAATTGAGGGCTTTTGTTTGTCAATGACCAGGTATTTGAAATCTGCGATTTCTGCGGGGTTAAACACGATTTCCGTAGCGTACTTTCATTAGAATGTTAAAGAGCTAACTTGTCTTCCGTGAGTCTAATACCAGCACACGTTCATTATTAGACCCAACGGAAGTGCTCTCAATTTGTCAGTCGTTCTACAGTATTGGCGTGTTCAGTCAAATTAAGCGGCAGGTTCCACTCCTGGTGGTGCCCTTCCGTCAATTCCTTTAGCGAACACTAGATGCGAGACAATCAAGTTATCTAAAGGATAGCCCCAGATTTTCGAGGGTCTAATTCCAGCACCCGTTCCATATTAGACCCCACGAATGTGCTCTCGGCATGTCAATCATGTCAGTGTTTGGCCGTGTTGAGTCAAATTAAGCCGCAGGCTCCACTCTTGGTGGTGCCCTTCCGTCAATTCCTTTAAGTTTCAGCTTTGCAACCATACTTCCCCCGGAACCCAAACACTTTGGTTTCCCGGAAGCTGCCCGCAGAGTCATCGAAGCAACTCCTGCGGATCGCTAGTCGGCATCGTTTATGGTCAGAACTACGAGGGTATCTGATCGTCTTCGCGCCTCTGACTTTCGTTTTTGATTAATGAAAACATTATTGACAAATGCTTTCGCAGTAGCTCGTCTTGTGGCGATCCAAAAATTTCACCTCTAACGCCGCAATACGAATGCCCCCGTTTGTCCCTGTTAATCATTACCTCCAGTTCCGAAAACCAACAAAATAGAACCGAGGTCCTATTCCATTATTCCATGCACCATTATTCAGGCAGCCGAGGCCTGCTTTGAACACTCTAATTTTTTCAAAGTAAACGCGCCGGCCACCTAGAACGCTCAGCGAAGAGCACCCGTTGGAGAGAGCCGGCAGACGGTAGGGCAGTAGACAACGGGCAGTGAACCGGCGCGAGCCGGACCACCCGCCTGCGCCTGAGATCCAACTACGAGCTTTTTAACTGCAACAACTTTAATATACGCTATTGGAGCTGGAATTTCCGCGGCTGCTGGCACCAGACTTGCCCTCCAATAGATCCTCGTTAAAGGGTTTAAAGTGTACTCATTCCAATTAAGGGGCCTCGAAAGAGTCCCGTATTGTTATTTTTCGTCACTACCTCCCCGTGCCGGGAGTGGGTAAGTTGCGCGCCTGCTGCCTTCCTTGGATGTGGTAGCCGTTTCTCATGCTCCCTCTCCGGAATCGAACCCTGATTCCCCGTTACCCGTTACAAACATGGTAGGCATGTCACGTACCATCGACATTTGATAGGGCAGACATTTGAAAGATGCGTCACCGGCCCATGAGACCATGCGATCAGCACAAAGTTATCCAGAGTCACCAGTGGGGACGCCGCAACCCCGCGAGGGTAAACGACGATTGGTTTTGAACTAATAAAAGCGCTCTTTCCGTGAGGGTCGGAGCTTGGTAAGCGTGTATTAGCTCTAGAATTGCCACAGTTATCCAAGTAGGATCGTGTCGTCTAAGGAACCTCGACTGATTTAATGAGCCATTCGCGGTTTCACCGTGAGACAGTGTGAACTTGGACATGCATGGCTTAATCTTTGAGACAAGCTATGACTACTGGCAGGATCAACCAGATATCTGTCGGAGACGTACGTAGCGCACACACCTGTCGGCGGAGGACGGGTGTCAAAAGCCTCACTGGGACGGCTGCAGGGACCGACTGACGGAACGGACGGACGGTTGTTCCACCCGTCCCTCACTCCGTCGAACTAGGACCGCTGACAGGGGCCCCTACACGCACCAGACCATCGACCGACCGGGCTCGCTCGAGAAGGGATGGCAGCGCTCTGTGCAGAACGGATCCCAACGACCTCGGCGATGAATTTCACTGGGACTAGAGACAATTTGGCCTGCCGATCTGCCCTTCTCCCGAGGGTTGGTCCTCAGGAGAACACAGGGCCTTCAGGCACGATTCCTGCTCTCCATTTGCCGGTCACAAGCTCTTTGCGAGAGTCTGACCACCAGCGAGACGAACTGTCGAGCTCTGCTATAAGCCTTAGACAAATCACCACGGACTGACAACGTTTCTCGATACGGACCAGAGCAGCGCACCTCGGTGGAGGAGACGCCAAAAAAAACCCCATCCCGAAAGCTCAACGGGGAAAGGCGGGCAAGCGTTTTCCGCAAGCACGCACTATCGCTCCGCCTGGCAGGACTGAGATCGCTTTACGAACACTGGTTGAAATTGAATCGCGGCGGCGAGATAACTACCAGGTCCAGCAGGGTAATAGGTACAGTAGCACATGTCAGCATCAGGTCCAGCAGGGTAATAGGTACAGTAGCACATGTCAATGTGAAGCCGAGCAGGGTAATATGAACAGTAGCACATGTCAGCATCAGGTCCAGCAGGGTAATAGGTACAGTAGCACATGTTAGCGTCAAGTCGAGCAGAGTAATAGGTACAGTAGCACATGTCAGCGTTAAGTCCAGCAGGGTAATAGGTACAGTGCACATGTCAACGTCAAGTCCAGCATGGTAGCGCGCACAGTCCGTAGTGTTAGAGCCAGATCCAGCATGGTTCTGTTCACAGTCTGTAGTGTTAGAGCCAGATCCAGCATGGTTCTGTTCACAGTCTGTAGTGTTAGAGTCAGATTCAGCATGGTACTGTTCACAGTCTCTAGTGTTAGGGCCAGACCCAGCATGGTAATGTTCACAGTCTCTAGTGTTAGGGCCAGATCTAGCATGGTTCTAGTCACATTCTCTAGTGTTAGGGCCAGATCAAGCATAGTTCTGGTCACAGTCTCTAGTGTTAGGGCCAGATTGAGCATGATACTGTTCACAGTCTCTAGTGTCAGGGCCAGATCTAGCATTGTAATGTTCACAGTCTCTAGTGTTAGGGAAACGTACACAGTTGTTCGTGTTAAGTCTAGGTTCAGCCTGGTATGTTACATACACTTGTCTGTGTCAAGGTCACGTCTAGCATGGTAATATGCACAGCCGTTCGTAACAGTGTCAGAGTCATTATGGTAAATTGCAGGCCCTCGTATCGAGGTCAGTCATTATGGTAAAGTGCACATTCCCTAGTATCGGGGTCAGAGTCATTATGGTAATGTGCACATCCGTTCGTATCGGGGCCAGGTCCAGCAGGGTAGTGTGCACATCATTTCGTGTCAGGGCTAACTTCATCATGGTAGGGTCTACAGTTTCTTTAGTCACGGTCACTTCCAGCATTTAGGGGACGGCGTGGGATAGTGGTAAAGTGACACGGCTGACAAACCCGAAGATGATGTGTTCGATCCCCATCACAGAACCGGCCGTTACCCATTAGAAAATGCAGGAGGAAGCTGACCCTTACATAGAATGCATGCCAAAGTCGGGTGCACTGGGCCTACAGGTACAAAATAAAAACGGTAGTGCAATGCACACCGCCTTACGGAATAGAGAAATAAGGTGAACGAAAACTAAAAAATCCAGCGTTTTAACTACAACTTCAACTCACGTCCTCGCTGGGTCATATTTAGACTTGGTGAGTCCCGACCTATATAAAGCTTACCACAAAGGACATCAGAAGGTTTCATAAAGTTGAAAACATAAACTGGTATCCGTTTATTGATTACATGTTTATCATTTAACTGGCATTTCTTTGAGGTCCATGTTTTGTAACGGCATATACTGTATCTTATTTAACTTAAGACTAAATTCGGTACTGCACGGAAGTCTCTACTGAATGTCAAAAGGCAAGAAATCTCTACTGGATGTTGAAATGCAAGAAATCTCTACTGAATGTTGAAATGCAAGAAATCTCTACTGAATGTTGAAATGCAAGAAATCTCTACTGAATGTCGAAATGCAAGAAATCTCTACTGAATGTCAAAATGCAGAAATGTTTCTACTGATTGTCAAAAAGCAGGGACATTTCTACCGACTGTCCCAATTTGAGAGCAAGCCACGTGAATAAAATAATTAGATATATTCTCCATAACGCCATTGATGTGTCTAATCACTAGTTGTCAACTTTTGTACTCTGTGAATATCATAATTAAAATCTTGTGTTATGAACACATATCTCAGCATGCACTTCTTATTTTCATACACAATAGATAAACTTGTCTCAGTTAATTGTGCAGTAGCTGTACTGGACTATTGAGGATGAGATTGTAAAATTCCACACCAGTGATCGGATTATTTAGGTTAGAAAAAGCAAATAACAGCAGTTGTTTGCATTGCCAGTTTGAAACCAGCAGTTTTCAGATAGCACTGATCATTTCATATGATCTGTGTTAGTTCTGTGTTTGTGAAGTGTTTCCAAGCCAGGAATTGCTACAGGAACAAAACACAAATGCGCAGGTAGAATATAATGGTCCTTACATCCCACTCTAATCGACACAGCTGTAAATGGGAGCATGGCCTACGACTAGGGAAGTAGAAAGCACAGAGGAAAGGAACTGACTACTCTACCTATTATAAGCTGTGACTTTGTGTACTGAGATCTCTAATAACTTCATTTCGAGACAGCAGTTTACTACTATCAGGCAAATCTGACATTACTTTACAGGTATACATGAATAACGAGCATGAAATATATATGTATGTGTATGTATATATGTATATATGTATTTATATATGTATGTACGTATATATGTATGTATGTATATATGTACGTACGCATGTATGTATGTATGTATGTATGTATGTATGTATGTATGTATGTATGTATGTATATATGCATGTATGTATGTATGTATGTATGTATTTATGTATGTATGTCTGTGTGTTTCTATGTGTGTGTGTTTATCCTTCATGTTTTAACCTCTTTCTCATTCGCGAAACGTCTCCTGGCAGCGAAGAATCATACATTATGCTATTGGCAAACAATGTAAACATCTTATTGCAGATGATGCACTGTCTATCGTTACTCGTTTGTCAACTCGAGTCATCACCTCTCACCCTCTACACAGACGCCTCTATTGCAATTTGAACAGACCGACCAGGTCAGGCCTAATGAAAAATTTCTGAGCGTCCTTGAGAAAATGTATCGACCTAGTTATACACATCTTTACGTGCCAAACAATTCTCATAGTAATCGGGGAGCATATCATTATGAATATCCTTTGCAGAAGTTCTTTCGAACACAAAAGAACCCAGAAAACAAACAATAATACTGTTAGCGTAGGCATCAAAGGGCCGTCGCGCCGATCGATCACTACAGTGTCCAACTGTTGGGGCTGTGTTCATGCGTAGCGTGCCGACCGAAACCCCTACAGATTTTCCAGAAAGGGCCGAGTACTCCGTTGCCTTTGGATGAGGCATTCCGTGTCTGTCAGTGTCAAATTCCCTGTTTCGTAAAACAAGCAAAAAACAAAAAAAACAGAATAACTGCATAACAACAGTCTTCTCTTTGATTGTACACTTTGTGAGCACGGACGACATTTTCATCTTTGATTGTACACTTTGTGAGCACGGACGGCATTTTCATCTTTGATTGTACACTTTGTGAGCACGGACGGCATTTTCATCTTTGATTGTACACTTTGTAAGCACGGACGGAATTTTCATCCCAGCTGTGCACGTGCATGCGACACCTAGCGTCTAATACCTACAATAATCACAAAGCTTTATGTAACTGTCATCTACAGACACTTTTAGACATTACTAACTACAATTTGTAGCTTTCCCATATTTGTTTGTGACCTACTTACTAACCCACCTTTGCATTTTTATGTATTTACGTGTATGTTTGCTTGGGTCGGTCAGAAAATAATGCACCATGATTTTTTTCTCAAGGGCTTTCCATTCGAAATGCATGTAATGTTGTACACATTGTACATGGATATTTCTTTCAAACGTATATAGTTTTTATATAATCCGTAACGAAACTTAAGCGGAGAAATTTTGCAGAAATAGCCAAAGCAAAGATGAGCGAAGACCCTATGAACGCATTAACAACACCAAAGCCCATCCCTACTGTCAGCAAACCTACCTGGAGGCAGCATATATTTCCAGAGGTGGTAGAAAATATACCAGGTATTAGAAACAAGAACAGTCAGACTGAAAAAGAAAGAAGAGACATAACCCTGAGGTACATAACGAAAAACTACCCAAGCATGGACTGGACCCATGCATACACCGACGGCTCTGTAACAAACACAACACAGAACGGAGGGGCAGGGGTATTCATGAGCCTACCAAATAGTAGAAAAATAGCACTGTCAGTGGCAACTGGAAAATACTCAAGCAATTTCAGAGCGGAGGTAGAGGCACTGAGGGGTGCAGTAGAAAAAATGGTGACATGCAAACGAAATGAAAGCCATATAGTCCTGTTTACATATGCCCTGCCGTACCCACAGCAGTAAAAAGCCAGAAAAATACTGAACAATGATTTAAGAGCAGTACTCTGTCAACTATGCCAGCAGTCCGCACCAAAAAGAGTAGTGGTACAGTGGGTTCCATCCCACTGTAACATCCAAGACAACGAGGAGGCAGACAGACTGGCAAAAGAAGGTGCAAGACTACCACAGCGAGATACTAGTGTGACATACGAAGAGTCTAAAAGCCTTATTAGAGCTAGATACATGACTAAATGGGAAACAGAACATACTGGCTACACAAAAAACGATGCACATTACCAGTTGAACAGAAGAGAGCAGGTCATGGTCTTCAGACTTCGCACTGGCCACAATAGACTCAGGTACCACCTATTCAATAAATTGAAGATAGGTGGCACTGACGAATGCACGTGCGGTCCTGGGAAAATGACCGCTGAACATCTGCTGCAAAACTGCCCGACATACGAGGATCAGAAAAAGCAGATGTGGCCATCACCAGTGGCAACACTAGACAAGCTCTATGGCAGTGTCGACAGCCTCAGGATGACCGCTGCTTTTTTCGAAAAAATAAAAGTTGACGTCTGACAGCGTACGAAGAAGAAGAAGAAGAAGAAGATATAATGCCTAACAACATGGGCAGGTACATGCTGCGACGAAACGATGGTCAATGGAGCACAGCGACAGCATTCTGGTACCCCCGAGGTAAAAAGAGACCACGGGGAAGGCCTCCAATGCGTTGGTCAGACTCCGTTGTTGCACACAACAGATTCTGAGATACCTCTAGGGAAGAGCTTGTCGTACACTAGAATTACGTAGCCCAAGACAGGATCGAGTCGAGACAAGTTTGGGACCCGCAGCTACGCTGAGGAACTGGTCATCCAGGTTAAGATCAAGGTCCCCATCAAATTGAACGGCCTTACGCCAATGCGAAGCATGTGCATGCACGTCTTGTCAAGGTCATTATCAACTTGAACGGCCTTACGCCAGCGCGAAACAAGTGCATGCACGTCTTGTCTGTAACAGATTATGTCATGTCCGCGTATCTATTTCGTCACTGCATGAACCACAACCTAATTATATTCAAACCTTGTCACACGGAGTGCATCTTCAAGTTGACCAAAATGATAAAAATCAGAGGGAGCCAGATCACGGCTATAGGGTGTATGCGGGAGTGCAGTCCAACCCAATTTGACGATTGTTTTCCTTGTTTTCAGACTTGTGTTAGGGCGTGCATTGTCGTGCTGGATATATGGTTCTGCTTGATTCTTAGGAGATCGAACTCTACGGAAACCGCCGATTGAGTTCTTTCAGTATCTTGATGTAAGCTGGAGAATTGATTGTCTCACCTCTGGGCATCATGTCTATGTGAATCACACCTTCAATGTCACAAACGACAATGACCATGTCCTTTACGGCTGATAGAGTTGTCTTTAATGTATTTTTTCGTGGTAATTGCGGATGCTGCCGCTCCACTGTCTGCCATTTTATCTCAGGCTAGAAATGTTGGGTCCAGGTGTCGTCATCTGTAACAATCGAGACAACAAATTCTCTCTCTCAGTTTCAACAATTCAGAACAAATTGTTTTCCTTTTAAATCTGTGGTCATTTGTGAGACTTTGAGAAACCCATCTTGCGCAAACCTTAGAAAATTGGAGTCTTGATAATTCTAATCGAATCGCACTTCCCTTGTTGACTGAAAGCTGTACGGTCAATTGTTGAGACCACTACGAATAATGGCATTAGCGTGGTTCAGAATGTCTGGGCTAGTGGCTGGAGCAGGACGTCGAGAGCGTGCAAGACCATTCACCTTCTTCTGTCCACTTTCTGAAGCTTTAACGCTCTTAGCCCATCGACCAACTGTGCTTCAATCTACTGCATAACTTCCATACACAACACACACATGTTTGTGAATGTTCATTAATTTCTATCTCCGTAGCCATGAATTCCCTGTTTGTAATGCAAGCTATTCACGGATGCAATTTCAACGGATTAGTGCAGCTGTTCTATTTGTTGGAATGCGTTGCAGTTTCGTATACTAAATCTACATTCCGAATAGGAAGTTTGCAACATTTCCTGTTTCTATCTCTATTATTAGCTGAGAAAACAAATGAGGTGCATTACTTTCTGATCGACCCTCGCATATGTATTCGTGTATGTGTGTGTATGTATATATATATATACATATAAAAGGCTGCTCTCCTAAACAATAAACCAAAATCATTAACACAAAATAGTAAGGTACAATTATCAGTAGAGCATCAGTAACACTATCAAATGTTTACAACAGTACAAATAACTACCAATCCCTTAATACAAGGTTGCGGGTGCGAACAGAACAATCGTTAAAGCTAGTATGTTTTTATAAAGAACTAGTCTTAGTATCGACTTTGTCCCAAAAAAAACACATATTTTTAATAGAACAGTTGGAAAGTATATTTCCTGCCGTTGCCCAGAATAATTATGAAAATAGTTAATTGTTTAAACACGACCCATCAATGATAGCCCCATCACATTCATGTCATCTCCTCTGACACATCATCACTTCCTTCCTTACGACACCCATCTCACACTCACACCCTGCCCTCTAACACGTCCTTACGTCACCGATCTCACACTCATAACCTGCCCTCTAACAAGTCCCTTACGTGACCCATCTCACACTCGTATCCGCCCTCTAAAACGTCCCTGACGTCACCCATATCACACTGATTCCCTGCTCTCTAACACGTCTCTGACGTCACTGATCACACACTTATATCCCGCCTTTTAACACACTATGACTTCTCTCCTTGCCGTATCCATCTCTGCCTGATCTCTTTCCATCAAAGCGTAATTTTCTATACCAATCCCCATTTCGTTAACCTCATCACAACAATCTCTTACTCCCTCTCAATCCACCAACATTTCCGTCATCCTCTTAACCTGCCCATCTCCTTGAGACGTCTCACACCTCCGAACCCCTTTTTCATTGGCTTCTCAGTCTCTGGAGACCATGCGCGTGCTGACCTGCTAGTTTTGTCCAGCTCGTCGCCTTTATTTTGACACTATCTGCTAAGATTGTAAAGGCCGATCCACGAGTACATGTCACAGATCACTCAACCATGCTGGGGTGGCTGGCTGGCCGGTAATCCCTGTCACAGGTCACACAACCATGACGAGGTGGCTGGCTGGCTAGTAGTCCCTGTCACAGGTCACACAACCATGTTGAGGTGGCTGGCTGGCTGGCTAGTAGTCCCTGTCGCAGGTCACACAACAGTGCTGATGTGGCTGGCTGGCTAGTAGTTCCGGTCACAGATCACACAACCATGCTGAGATGACTGGCTGGCCGGTAGTCCTGTCACAGGTCACACAACCATGCTGGGTAGCTGGCGGGCCGGTAGTTACTGTCACAGGTCCCACAACCATGCTGAGGAGGATGGCTGGCCGGTAGTCCCTGTCACAGATCACACAACCATGCTGAGGTGGCTGGCAATCCATCTACTCGATGAGTTCAAATATTCCCTTTATACAAACCAATGCGAAGGCATTGGTAAGGTCTAGAAACATCATTTAGAACGGCTGGCGACGGTTCTTTGCACTTCTCCTCGATTTAGGCAAAGAGATAAAATCATGTTTGTTGCCGATCTACCTACTTTAAAGCCACACTGGGATTCTGGATACACCCTAAAGTGACAATCTACAAAGGGCTAATTATGGTTAAACTGACTATTTATATTTAAATATAAATGATGGAGGTGAACCACTGTGTTTAAATTATGTCCTCGTACTTATTTAAATGAATCTCTAATATTATAGCTACATTTTTCGTTATTGATTCATACGTTATTATGTTGGCGTCAAGATAAAATTTGCAAAATAGAAAAACAAAACGGCCAATATCTAAAAAAGAACAGACAAGAAGCAGAAAGATGTTATGAAAAACATAATTTAACTTGAAATAATTGACACATAACAGTCTGGAAAGATTTCATGTAGCACGTGATGAAAACTTAATTAACAGACAGAGAATATTTTTGAAAGATGTTGCGAAACGAACATGGTTGAAGCTGAAATAATGGACATGGAACATCTTAAAAATCTGTCATGAAAACACGACGACAGCTAAAACAATATAGAAAGAGAAGACGAACAGCAAGACTAAAGGTGAAACAGAAGACATAAAATTATAAGAAGAGAACACGAAAAGGATGACAAAAGATGAAACAATAGACGTACAAGTATGAGAAGAGACCACGAAGAGGTTGACTATAGATGAAAAATTAGACATACAAGTATGGGAAAATGTCACGCAGATCTTAACAAAAGGTGAAATGATAGACATAGAATAGTTTGGAGCGACGCTATTTAGAACATACTACAGTCTTAACTTCTTCTTTTCTTCTTCTGCGTTCGTTCTCAATCTCCAGCTACAAAGCCCTGAACAGGGCTTTGTAAGAAGCGAACCATAGCTGCCAAGACCCTTCTACACCTCCACGCGGTGATCCTGGATAGCAGGATGCAACAGGGCAGACTGGCTAAGGAGAAGTGAACAAAGAGGGAATGCTAACCCAGTACTAAAAAAATGCTTGCTGAAGTCGGATGTGTTGGACCGAAAGGTGCAAATATCGCAGCCAAGCTGTAAACTACGACACAACGCATTCCTTTCTCTGGACTACATTCTGCTACTTACCCTTTCAGGGTTTGGTAGTGGGCGATTGAGAACGAACGAAGAAGAAGAAGAAGAAGAAGATGAAGAACGAAAGTCAAGCAAAGCGTTAATTTTACTTGAAAATGTATTTAGCCTGCTGAAAATGAGTATACGCACAATAATATATGTATAAGCTCACGATTGACACATACAAGTTTAAATTCAGACAACATAAAAAAAACTTGCACATTCCAATGAAGGATTTGAACGAGAACGGTGATGCGATTTGGGCGAGGCGCGCGCCTTATGGTTGATGCAACCGACTTGAACGTTGTCTGACGTAAACAGCATGTGTGTATGTATACATAAGCCAACACGGGGTTGCAATTGAAATCGGACGTAACAGCAAATGGATATAAGTCAAGTGGACGAAGGTCAAGGTATCGCTGTACCGGAAGATTCTTCTTGTAGGCAGAACATCAAAGATATGGACTACAGAAGGTAATGTTGTGAAGTACCTTCGTGCACCGTGTCCCACATGCCATTCACATGAGCGAGCGTTGAATCTGTTATCAATGTTCAGGTGCCTGTTTCAGCATATGCGTCTGTTTTCATCTCCAGCCGAAATTCCCAGTTACCATATTGATTAACAGGCTAAAAAAGATGCAGGAACAGACGATATTTGATAGAAAACGATTGAGTAAGACCTAGGTTAAGAACATTCGAGTAAAGATGGAAGTAGGACATACGCATTTGTATAATGTATGTAACAAAAACAATTGATTAATCGATCAGAAAAAAACCCATTTGAATAGTTGATGGAAAACAGAACAACATTTTTTAAGAAATAAAAAGTATGTATGAATAATTACAGGAAACAAAAACACGAGGAAGCTAACTAGATCGTAAAACGCTATTTGAAGACTGGTTATTCTTAAAACGTTTGAACTTAACACTGAACATGAAAACCCGGATTAATTGCTGATACATATGGACATCTGAATAATAGATGGAAAATGAAGATCCGAATAACAAATGGTATTGGAACAATATAGTAGTGCTTTTTTAATTGTTCTATAAATGACAGGTGCTTATTAAATAATTACATTTCTTTGTTAAGAGTTGTTTGTAATGGATTGGTGTGTAGATACGATTTATTTTTAGTTGTAATGTGTGTCTTCTTGTTGGTGTGTGCTTAATGAGGTGTGTGTGTGTGCGCGCACGCGCGCGTGTGTGTGTGTGTGTGTGTGTGTCTAAAGTGTTAGTTGCATACAAGAGACTACTTTATTTAGCATGTATGAAATAAAGTTGAGTGTGCGTGTATGTATCTAATGTGTTGGTTGCATACTAACAGACCACTCTATATTGCATGTGTGAAACAGAGTTGTGTGTCCTTGTGTGTATCTATACTTATGGACTTATGGTTACATTAAAGGTTACATATTTATAAATGCTCGTGTTAAATTTATGCATGTGTTCACTTAAAAAAAATATATGTTTATTTGTGCAATCACATTGATGAATCCTTGTTTATTCTACTCTTTGTGTCCGTCGTGACGTATTTATGTTTCGGTGCGGTAACTCAGCCATACACGTCGATGTTATTATCAACGATTGATTACATAGAGAAGAGACCGTACTACCAAGTGATATGTGTGTATGTGTATATGTTTGTGTGTGTGTGTGTGTGTGTGTATATATGTGTGTGTGTGTATATATTTCAGCCAAAATGCGGAAATGTGCGAGAAGCAAAGTTTCAAAACACAAGATTTCGTCAAGGCTGTCAGTGATGAGCTTCTGACATATCGTATAGCTCGTAGGGTCGCGAGTTGATTGATTTGAAATACTCAGCAACTGTTAGAAACACGTTTCTAGCCGTCCAACACTAGTAGCAGACGTCACCAGTCTCAATTGAAGCGTGAAACATAGAGCTGTTTGCAGTCAATAAATCAGTACATCCAACATACTGAGCGAGAATCGTAGTGACGAATATAAATATGGAGAACGTATCCTAAGAAATACAAACGGTGCCCATCACTGTGACGTCTGTAATGTCAAGCCATCTCTTTTAGCAGAAATTGGTTCACAGGCAGAGAGTAATCATACATAAGGAGTACCCTGACTGGTGTGATGTTATAAGTGGAGTGCCTCAGGGATCGGTTTTTGGACCAATTTTGTTCTTAATATATATAAATGATTTGGAAAATAATATCTCATCTATGATTGCAAAATTTGTGGATGACACAAGATTATGCAACAGGGTCTCTTCTCCAGCAGAGGGGGATCTATTGAGATCAGAATTAGCTACTATTCATAAATGGCATGTGAGCTGACAGATGGAGTTTAGTGTAGACATATATACAGTCATTCACATGGGGAGATCAAATATGAAACATATTACATGATGGGAGTGAACAATTTTAGAAAGATAGAAAATGTAAGGCACCTAGGTGTTATAATAGATCATACATGTTAGGTGCGAGAGCAAGTCATGGTGGCTGTGAAAGAGGTTAATGTAATGCTAGGTATGATTAAAAGAAACATTTCACATCGAAGTAAAGAAGTGATTGTCAAACTATATAAATCATTGGTGAGACCTAAAGTGGTGTACTGTATTCAGGTGTGGAGTCCTTATCACAGAGTGAATATAGACGATAGAAAGTATACAAAGAAGAGCTACAAAAATATGACTCTAGAATTATAGTTATGAGGAGAGACTTAGAAAAACTGGTCTACAGTGTCTAAAACAGAGAAGAATTCGAGGTGACAATACAGGTTTATGCATAAATCAATGGAAAGGATAAATTAGACTTTAACACGTTTTTCAAAGTTCAAGGGACTACAAAAACTAGAGGGCATAGCTTCAAATTATTTAAAGACAGGTCCAGATTGGGCATTAGTAAAATTTTTCTTCAGTCAGGGAGTGGTGAATGCTTGGAATGCATTGCCACAGGATTTGATGAAGGCAGGATAAGTTAATGCATTCAATAATAGATTGGATGATGACATTCATTTTTAAAGTGGAATAAACTAGTTGTAAACAGACTCTGTGTAGTCTTCTAAACCAGTATAATGAAGTTAAGTTAAGTTAAGAACCATACCACACCAAATGAACAATGGGTTTGACATCACATAATTTAGACAGAGTTATACACCTTGTTCACTATTTGTCGGTTTGAAGATTAATTACGAAAGCGTGAAAAAGGGAAAACCTAATAAACACTGGCAAGTATGGCGTCATCTTGTTTGTATTTGAGAAACCAGGACAGTTCCACGAGAAATGAAGGATGCGACAATTGTACACATGTGCGAGCAAAAGGACAATATTAATTCTCCGACAATTACAGTCGTATCTCTCTGGTGTCAATCACAGGCATAATTTTGTTCCGAGTCCTGATCAATCGCCTAATTGGTCACCTTGAGCAGGTCGAGAATCAGTGTGATTTTTGTACGGGTGCTGGCACAGTTGACACGATATGTGCAGCACGTCAACTGCATGAAAAGTATCAAGAATAGAATTCTGACCCGTACACAGTTTTTGTCGATCTGATCAAAGCCTTTGAGACCGTCAACAGAAATGGACTCTAGCAAATCATGGTGAAGTTTGGCTGACACTGCAATTTCATGTCCACCAATTTCAAGATGGCTCGTGTACTGCACGATGGAGAATTGCCTGTAGCCTTCAGAGCCCCTACCGGTGTCAAACAAGGCTGTGTGCTGGCGCCGACACTCTTTAGTATGGTCTTTGCAGTAATGCTCACTGATGCTGTGCATGCCGTTGCTACTGGCATGCATTTCAAGTACGGGACCCTGAATAACAGGTCTTGTCAGTTTGGGTGAATTAAGGCACGTACCCCTAACCCCTTACCCCAATTAATCTTGAAGACGACCATCAGTTAATACGAGTACAAAAATGCAGATACAAACAGCAACACCACACACACGCACTGGGTTCAGTCTTTGAAAGATATGATTTGAGAATTAGCAAACCAAGGACGGAAATTATGAAGATTAGCAGAAAAACAGGTAAACTTAGCTTGCATATAAACAATATTAAACTGAAGTGGACCAGATAGTTTAAATACATGGAAGTATTTTAACAAACGATGGAAGACTTGATAACGAAAGAGAAACCAGATGTCAGAGAGACTCTGCTGTTTTATTTCAACTCGCACTACACCAACACAGGTGGAAAACAAGAACCATTTCAGAGACAAGATAGTCTTCCTTACAGATTCCCTATAAGTCAGTCATAATGACCCTTAGAAAACATAAAAACAATGAATGGGACAATCTGAATGAGTAACTCATGAATGCAAGCCAAAATGTCAACAGAAAATTCAGTGGATCTCTGCACACCGTAAGATACATGGCAATGAGGAGGCAGATAGACTGGCAAAAGAGGGAGGTGGCAAACCCCCAACTGACGACAGAGCTACATTTGAAGGGATTAAAACAATGATAAAATCTAACTTCAAAGACAAGTGGCACATAGAACACCCATGATCTGATACATCGGAAGCATACTACTCTTTGCAAGAAGAGATCAAGTGACAATATTCAGACTGCGAACAGTTGACTGCATACTGACAAATGAGCTGGTCAATAAATTAAACATTGGACACACATGCATGTGTCCATGTAGGGAAGAACAGACAAACAGTGAAAAATGTTCTGTAGATGTGCCGGCTTCAAGAGAAGAGCAGAGTGACTACATGGCCCTCCGCAATCCAATTGCGAAATAAACATTATGGCGATGAGGCAAGTCTTAAATGGACAACCTGGTTTTTGAGTGAAATAGATGCGATTTTTTTAGAGCGAACGACGCAGAAGAAGAAGACCAACACAGGAACATCTGCTTTACAACAACAGATGAACATAAGTATTATACCAACTTTGTTCTATCAATGATGAGCTTAGTTCTTATGTAAGACACAGGAACATCTGCTTTACAACAACAGATGAACATAAGTATTATACCAACTTTGTTCTATCAATGATGAGCTTAGTTCTTATGTAAGACACAGGAACATCTGCTTTACAACAACAGATGAACATAAGTATTATACCAACTTTGTTCTATCAATGATGAGCTTAGTTCTTATGTAAGACACAGGAACATCTGCTTTACAACAACAGATGAACATAAGTATTATACCAACTTTGTTCTATCAATGATGAGCTTAGTTCTTATGTAAGACACAGGAACATCTGCTTTACAACAACAGATGAACATAAGTATTATACCAACTTTGTTCTATCAATGATGAGCTTAGTTCTTATGTAAGACACAGGAACATCTGCTTTACAACAACAGATGAACATAAGTATTATACCAACTTTGTTCTATCAATGATGAGCTTAGTTCTTATGTAAGACACAGGAACATCTGCTTTACAACAACAGATGAACATAAGTATTATACCAACTTTGTTCTATCAATGATGAGCTTAGTTCTTATGTAAGACACAGGAACATCTGCTTTACAACAACAGATGAACATAAGTATTATACCAACTTTGTTCTATCAATGATGAGCTTAGTTCTTATGTAAGACACAGGAACATCTGCTTTACAACAACAGATGAACATAAGTATTATACCAACTTTGTTCTATCAATGATGAGCTTAGTTCTTATGTAAGACACAGGAAATGAAAGTTACAGCTTGTGAAATGAATTGTCTATGAAATGTTCATGGTGTCACCATAGGAGATCAAATGAGAAAACATGATTAGAAAATATGTTGAGAAAACATTATGGGAAAACATGATGGGAAACATAATGGGAAAACATGATGGGAAAACATTATAAGAAACCGTGATGGGAAAACATGATGAGAACTATACCTTGTGGTGAATGCATTTCACAACAGAAGAAAACGATGGTTTGTTCACCTCATGAGAATGCAGCTTGATCAACTACAGTTGAGTGAATACAACGGAAGAAGATCTAACTACAGGATTTGAGGGACTTCACGTGGCAAGGGCATAGATAACATAATAAGAGAAAATCTACAACAACATGGGCTTACAAAAAGATGAGCTTACAACAACACGGGCTTACAACAACATGGGCGTACAACAATATGGGCTTACAACAACATGGGCTTACAACAACATGGGCTTACAACAACACGGGCTTACAACAACATGGGCGTACAACAACATGGGCTTACAATAACATGAGCTCACAACAACACGGGTTTACAACAACATGGGCTTACAACAAGATGAGCTTACAATAACACGGGCTTACAACAACATGGGCGTACCACAATATGGGCTTACAACAACATGGGCGAACAACAACATGGGCTTACAACAACACGGGCTTACAACAACATGGGTTTACAACAACATGGGCTTACAACAATATGGGCTTACAACAACATGAGCTTACAACAACACGGGGTCACAACAACATGGGCTTACAACAACATGGGTTTACAGCAACATGGGCGTACACCAACATGGGCTTACAACAACACGGGCTTACAACACAACTGGCTTACAACAACACTGGCTACCACAACATGGGCGTTCAACAATATGGGCTTGCAACAACACGGGCTTACAACAACACGGGCTTACAACAACACGGGCATACAACAACATGGGCTTTATACAACTAGGGCTTACAATACTACGGGCTTACAATAACACGGGGTTACAACAACATAGGCGTATAACAATATGGGATAAAAACAACACGGTCTTACAACAACACGGCTTACAACAATACGGGCGTACAACAACACGGGCTTACCACAACATGGGCTTACCACAACACTGACTTACAACAACATGAGCTTACAACATGAGCTTACCACAATAGGGGCTTACAACAACATAAGATTACATCAATACGGGCTTACAACAACGGACACAACACACTTGGCATAAGGCAGGCAACTTAAGCTCCCACTTCGCTTTACACTACAAGTGGAAGGAAAATAAGAAAGTAAGATCCTTCATGTCCTGCCTTGTTTGTGTTCCCAGTTGAATACAAAACGAAATATTTGTATAATCATGTTTAAACATCATGAAGTTATGTTCTATAATTTCGCAGTTAATTAACCAATCCGATCACAGAATCAATGGTAAACCTAAATATGGAATGCGGGCTGAAATGTATTTGAACTGCATTTCCCAAAATGGTATCAAGATTTTTTGCTGTCTCAAAGCACTTAAAATAATGAAGCAGGAATCAGGCCATTATTCTCTGCGAGCACACGATGGTAATTATTCTCAGTTGCAAACATGTTATGACGGAAATCCCCGAAGGTCTATAAAACCCTCCAAATCTGGTTCTTTGCCAAAACCGGAACTTCTTTGAACTCCAACAAGCAGGGGAACATATGACCTGACCAAGCTTTACTCCACCCATCACGGCTAATAAGTGATCCACATTATACGGGTGCAACAGACCCTCAGATTGTTTTATGTTATTATTTTATTTTCATTTATATTACACATTTTTCTAATTTCTTTTTAATCAACTTTCAACTGTTGTTATCTCTACTGTTTCTATTCCCTTTATATCTGAACACCCAGGCAATGAACTTTTTGAACTTGTGATGATCAACATGTGCGAATCGTGTTGAAATGATTGAAAAAAAACTGCTGTAAACATCATACTTTTCTTTATTTTGTAAGTATAAATTTAGTAATAAAAAAAGACCGATATAACATATAGACCTGGGTACACATAACTAGGGATGATTTCTTCAACAATATTGAATGCATAGACTAATACGATCGATTTATGAATCAATACAATTTAATCACAGAGATTTAAGGTAGAAGGGACAATGTGAGACGCTAAATGAAGCTCACAAGCTTTAATCCAATGTACATATAAACAGAGAGAGAAAGAGAGAGAGAGCGGGAGAGAGAAAGAGAGAGTGAGAGAAAGAGAGTGGATCACATTTATTGATGTAGTGGAGTAGATAGTGGTGTTAGTAGTGAAGTCTCACTAATAATTTTAGTGTAGATAGTTAAAGTGTTAGTTGTAGACGCAGAGTAGCAATGACAGTTGCCAAAATATTACATTCTTCGTCTTCATTTTCGTTTGCATTTTAATTCGACATTTAAAACCCCAATAACGATAGCAGTCTACTCGACGTTCCAGGTAGCTCCATACAGTTTCTCGTGAAAGGAACCAGTCTATTGTCAAGCGTTACTTCTTTAAAATATGTATGCTGAACAGATCTTTAACAAAAGTGCATTTGTTATGTGACCAGTGCCATAGGTTCAGAGATCCGAATTGATAATATTGATTTTATGATTAAAAAACTGTTCCTCAATTTGTTTTGTCGTATGCGAGGTCTGAATATAACTACTTTGTCTCTGTCTAAGAGTTTTTGATAGAATATACGAACACAAAATGAAACAACTGGATACAACTCTCCTGGCAGCATCTCTGTTCGTCTGCAGATGAAGAAGAAGACAGGATGAACTGGCCTGTTACTGACGATAAATCATGGGTGTATCACTACCAGTCCTTCCTCTTCTTCTTCTTCGCTCATTCTCAATCTCCCGCTACCAAACCCTGAAGGGGCTTAAGTAGCAGAATGTAGTCCAGATAATGGAATGCGTTGTGTCGTAGTTTACAGCTTGGCTGCGCTATTTGCACCTTTCCGTCCAACACATCCGACTTCAGCAAGCATTTTTTGAGTACCGGGTTAGCATTCCCTCTTTGTTCACTTCTCCTTAGCCAGTCTGCCCTGCTGCAGCCTGTTATCCAGGATCACCTCGTGGAGGTGTAGAAGGGTCTTGGCAGCTGTGGTTCGCTGGCCCTGACGCTAGCAGTCAGCTATGGGTCGCTGACCACTGCAGCTCATGCGTTGCTCAGCATCTTGATCCCACTACCAGTCCGAATCTACGCGCTCTTCATAGCAATGGAAACGTTCTTCTTCACATTCTGCCAAGAAATTCAAAGTTATGCCATCAGCAGAAAGGATTATGCATTCGGTGTTTTGGTATTATCAATGAGTGCTGTTAACCAATCGACAGAAGCAAGGTGACTATGGGAATGCTGTATTGAAATGTAAAGTTTCGTTCATACTTCGGGTCACAATTCTAAGAAAATGTCCACTGCTTCATCGTGACATTGCCTGACCACATACGGCTCGATTAACCCAGGAGAAAATTGACCGACTGGAAGGCAACTCTTTGAACATTCACCTTACAACCTCAACTTAGCCCGGAACTATTTTCACCTGTTTCGTGCACTAAAACCCGACCTTGGCAACAGACGTTTGACGAATGAGGAAGCGATTGAAGATTGAGTGCAAATGTGGCTAACACAGTAGACCAAAGGCTTCTATTCGACAGGTTTTGGTGCACGGATAAAACCATGGGATAAGTGTATCAATGTTGAAAGATATTATTTTAAGAAAATATGGTCAATGTAAGTGCATTGTAAATTATTTTACAATTCGTACCGGGTATCTAATTTAGTTTTTTGCATTAACAATTTGTGACTTATTTATTTGCCGCGAATTTAGAATTCATAATTCTCTAGGTTTGACTCACACAACTTTGCAGACCGACAATGGCCAAACACGTTATCAATTATTTTGAATTACTGTCACAACTAACTTCTCACACCTAAATTGTACTACTAAGTACTAACGTCAGT
This sequence comes from Ariolimax columbianus, assembly GCA_036924085.1. Lineage (NCBI taxonomy): Eukaryota > Metazoa > Mollusca > Gastropoda > Stylommatophora > Arionidae > Ariolimax > Ariolimax columbianus. The sequence continues at coordinate 41,595,687 of JAVGWX010000003.1, read as the reverse complement.
TAGTAATGCGCCGTCTCGTAGCATTATATATCAGTTTCTGTCAGCTCAGCTGCTTCCAAAGAACATTTAATAATACTCAAACCCAGGGTTCTTGAAACCTCAACATGTAAACATAGCTTCTTCAACTAATATTCATGGAACACTGCTATTAAAATGTTCGTTTTAAATTGCACATTCAATGTAATTGCTTGATTGTGTCTTCAGGACAATATTAAACAATGTTAAGGAGGTCTTCTGGGCAACAAAAAAATGGCGGTTGTGGGAGATACAGAAATTGGTGAGGGATGTGAAGCCGGCAAGGGGAACAGGAAGGGGATATTCTATCATTTTGATTAAACTGCTGTTGTTTCTTTCAGATTGTAGTGTTCGGTTGGCGGAATGATCTTCTGAACACGGATTGCTTGCTTATAATAAAGTTGAAGCAGTAATAACAGTTGTTACTGCTTTAAAACGTAAAGTAACCCAAAGCATTACTGCCGTAGGAGTGTGAGGTGTTAGCGATCTCACATTTCAAAGGCTCGGCTATATGAGGGCGGTAGCCATCTCCTCTCCCTCGCCGCTTTTACTTCCCGGACTGAACCGGTACCCATTTAAGGCTGGGTAGACCGGGAGCCATTGCAGTCTGAAAACAACATTACCGACTCAACTGGGGAATGAACCCAGGACCACTCAGACGCGAAGCCAGCGCGCTAACCACTGCGCTACGCGGCTTTATGTGCGATGAAAATGAGTTGAACTGAAGATCACATGAGTTAAAATAAAGATCCCAATAGTGTCACTTGTTGTCGTTGTTACGGATCCAGTAGCATCAGGGCTCCTGCCCTTCCACCCATTTCCATGTAGTAGTATCTGAAAGTGTTTATCAGCTCTTGTCTAGTGCCATACAACGTGTTCCATGTATCTGGCAACGAGGCAAGAAGCATTTTCCCGAAATCATTGGGCGTTAAGCACTCAACGAGATGATGATCAACGGTTTCGTATGGGTGTGTACACAGCTGGCACTGAGGAGTATGTTGTGGTTTGATTCTGTTCAGATGCTTTCTAAGTGGGATGTGTTGGGTTCTGAGTCGGAAAATGGTGCTTTGATCTTTCCTTGTCAGGTGAATTATACTGTTATTTGGACTGGGGCTTGCCATATGTTTGTAGATCTCCCTCCCCGTGTTTCTCATGGTTCATCTGTTTAGCCAAGTTCTTTGTTTGTTGTTCGTGTGAGATGTTTGACCATTTGTAAAGTTGTTGCTGTGAGTGGTTTTCTTGTCTTTGTTATTCTGTCTGCCGTGTCATTGCCAGGTGAGCTTGAGTGTCCAGGAATGCGCTGCAGAATAATTTTGACAACACAGGAAGTCATAATATGGTCATCTAATGTTTGAAGAACTGACATTGCATCTGTGAACATAAAAATGTTTTGGGCCTTTGAAGGAATCATCATAATGTAGCATGTCCTTTGTAGAACGTCGCTCCCATCACAGTCTTTCTGAAAGAAACTCATTCCCTTACCAAAACTCCAGCTTCCGCCACTGTCATACTCAGGCATTCCTGGATATCTTCACGCCATCGTCTTCTTGGTCCACCCCTTCCTCTTTTATCATATCTTCCATCACCGTTCTCTCAAGATTGATGTGACCAAAGTATTTGCATTTTCTAGCCAAAATGGAATTGATTAGCCAGTTCTCCTCTATGCTCAACTCTTGCCGAATATCTACATTTGTTTTTTTTTTCTCTGTCCAGGGTATTCTGAGGATCTTTTTGTAACATTTTGACTCGAAGGATTCGATTCTTTGTCTAGAAGTTTTGGTAATCGTCCATGATTCACAGCCATAAGCTGCAACATGAAAAACACATGCTCTCAAGACTTTTAACATTTTGTTGGTGATCTGCCATAATTTCTTCAGGCTGTTCAGTCTCTGCATTGCCATGGCTAGTCTTCTTCTGATTTCTTTCGTACAGTCGCCATTTTTGTCAATTCTGGAGCCCAGACATTCAAAATGTGTGACCTGATCTATTTCTTCATCACGCACTGTAAATTTATGCTGACATTGTGTTTTGTCGGTGGTCATTATTTTTGTTATATTTATGTTTTTTTGAAGGAAAGGCATGCAAAATATATTCTCAGATGGTACAAAGCGGCTTCAGTAATTTCAACTTCATAGTTTGAGCAAACCTTACCGTAAGTATCAGACAGCTCATAAGAGGATCCGTCTGGATATTTTATATAAACGTCATAACCTACTTTGATGGTGACTTTAAATGCAGATCCATCAGTATATACATGTATCCATTCATCGGAATAGGCATCAATAGTTCTTTGAGATGCTCAAATGAGAGTACTTTAATCTAAACGTTTATAAATGTCTGCATTTCTGGTGTTTTACGGTATGCTGGTAGAGCTATGTCTTTTACTACTCTTTGTAACACTTGTCTTGTTTCTGGTAGATGGTATCTGTATTTGATTTCACTCGCATATTGAAGTACACGTTTGTTTAATTCTGCTTTTTGGCTGCCAGTTTTACACAAGAAGTCTGTTGTGATAATCCCGTTTTATTGTGCTATTTCGCTCATGATTTTTTCTATAACTGCTTTATCCCTCCGCATCTCAAGGGGTTCCACTTGCGTGTGGATTTCGCAAACTGCCGTTGGTGTTGTTCTCATTGCAATAATAATGAAGCTTAGACACTATTTTGCACCCTGTCCAGGTATTCAAGGTTATTTTCTAAACAGATTGTTAGGAGCGCACTATTATAATCTATTGCTTAGGGCACATAACCAAGGTATATGCCTCTCAAAGTATTCTTGTCTGATTCTCGTGGTGTACTAGCAAGCCTCATTAAAAACAGTAAGCATCTTACGGCTTTACACTTCACATTCTGGATATGTTGCTTGAGGTTTAGCTGTTGGTCAAGCGTGGCTCCCAGACATGTGGGATGATCTTCTCTAATCAATTGGTGATCCTCTAATCTCAAAAATTATATTTTGTTTGGTAACCTTTAAGACCCTCTGTAAAGATGGTTTACACTGTCTTGTCACAGTTGATTTTTAGTTTGCATGTTTGGCTATAGTCGTGCAGTCTCCTCAGGTCTCAATTTGGCCTTCATGTCCCACTATCAATGTCTTCAAAGCTCAACCATATTGCCAGGTCATCAGCATACACAGCTATTTAGGATTTGATCTGGTCGGCCAAGTTATTGATATAGATAAGGAAAAGAGTACAACTTAGGGGTGATCCTAGTGTTAATCCTTCTAAAACTGCTTTAGAAGAGATCGCATCCCTCATTTTCGTCTGGATCGTTTGTTTAGTCAGGAAATACTTTATCCAGTTGTAGATCTTGCCATAAATTCCCATGTAAAAATTTTTTTATCAGATAACCTTTCCTCCAAACACGAGGGTAAGCTTGTTGTAGATAAAAAAAAAAAGATGACCACTGTATATCTGTTGTTCCGGAAGCCAACATTTGTTTTTTTATGTTATCATAAACAGTTCCGTCTGCTGTGCGGTTATCAATTCTGAAACCTGCTTGTTCCTTTCAAAATGTTAGATTTCTCCAGACACCAACAGAGAATTGTGTTTCTCATTCTCTCTGCTAATTTGTCCAGGCACATTGTTAGGGAGATGGGGCGATAGCTGTTTGGTTCATTCGATTTAAAAATTTTTTTTCAATATTTGCACTATGTGCGCTTTGGGATGTTTGTCATTTCTCCATGTCATGTTGATCAATCTGAGGACAGCTTCTTTACCTTGATCTCCTGAATGAAGCAACACTTCATTGTGGATGGTGTCCTGGAGCCTTCTAAGTTTAAGTTTCTTTAGGGCCTGTTAGAGCTCTTGCATGTTGAAATCTATTTCAAATATGGAATAATTGGCTTCTGGAGCTTTCTCTTGGCACTTCAGGTAGCGCAACTGTTTCCTATCTTGGTCTGTACGTTTTCCTGCTCAATTCACTTATGCGAAATATCGATTAAAGTGCTCTGCTATTCTTTTGTCTTCAGTTATTGTGCTCTCTCCATCTATCACTGACTTTGGAATCACTCTCCTGTTTCCCCCAGACAGACTGTCGACCAATTACCAGGCTCTATTTCCATTATGCCTAAAATATGATTTGGAGCATGTCTCTGCCAATTTTTCCATTTTGACTTTCTTGACTGTCAGCTTCACTTTGGTACACGCTTTGTTGTCCTGCATCTTTGCTTCTAGCGATGAATTTGTTTCAAGAGTTGTTCTTGACTGTCAGCTTCACTTTGGTACACGCTTTGTTGTCCTGCATCTTTGCTTCTAGCGATGAATTTGTTTCAAGAGTTGTTCTTGACTGTCAGCTTCACTTTGGTACACGCTTTGTTGTCCTGCATCTTTGCTTCTAGCGATGAATTTGTTTCAAGAGTTGTTCTTGACTGTCAGCTTCACTTTGGTATACGCTTTGTTGTCCTGCATCTTTGCTTCTAGTGATGAATTTGTTTCAAGAGTTGTTCTTGACTGTCAGCTTCACTTTGGTATACGCTTTGTTGTCCTGCATCTTTGCTTCTAGCGATGAATTTGTTTCAAGAGTTGTTCTTGACTGTCAGCTTCACTTTGGTATACGCTTTGTTGTCCTGCATCTTTGCTTCTAGTGATGAATTTGTTTCAAGAGTTGTTCTTGACTGTCAGCTTCACTTTGGTATACGCTTTGTTGTCCTGCATCTTTGCTTCTAGCGATGAATTTGTTTCAAGAGTTGTTCTTGCTTTCTTTCTATCAATTATAACACTCTGTATAAATTTATTCCAGAATGGTTTAAATGATGGTGAGGGTGGAAGAGGAAGAAAAAATTGCCCACGGTACTCTGCTTTGTATGTCTTAGTTATATGTATGTATGTCCATGTCAGTCCGCCAGACTTGTCTTAAAGCCATTCTGTCATCTAGCAGGCACTTCCTGTAACACATCCAGGCTAGAAGTGAGCTTGCCTCTGTAACAGTTTCAGACCACGATTAATGCTATTAAGGATTTAAGGTCAATATTAGACTTTATTGGACGATGATTCAGAGCCAATATAATGCTTTGTTGTATGAGAATTCACGGTCCTCAGTATGTTGTGTTTAATACGAATTCGAGGTCAATATTTGTTTATATAAGGTTTCAATGTGGCAAGTGTTCTGTTTTCTTTAAAGTTTCAAAGTCATTACTGTGCGCATTTCTAAAATAGGAAGCGTTTGCAATAAGTTTTTACTTATACAGGATTAAATCCACTCACATGATATTGTACAAACAATTCTAGGCCATAAATAGTCTAATTTTTATAAGGATTCCTTGTCGAAAAGGTGTTCTTGTCTGTAAAGATTCAATGTCACTAACAAGGTATTATATAATTTATTTAAGGAATCACAGTTATTAATGATATCTTTTCTGAAAGGTTTCGAGGTCCATATCAAATTCAAATAGAACCAAGCAGCTGTTGTTGGATGAGACACAGACGACACATCAATTGGGCAGATGGAGATATCATGCAGTGATCGAAAGAAAACACGATTACAGGGGGCGTTAAAGTAGATACTGACTTGACAATCGCTTCTGTTCTAGCACAGAGTGCAAAGGTCTTTTCTTGTTCTACTGGCTTATCGTTTCTACTAGATGAGGTAGACAGGCCCGCTTGATTTTACTTATTTGTCTCGCACGACACGTATGTCAGGTTACAGTGTTGCTATTCTTGTCTCCCCTTTTTAACCCCAACAACACGCAACACATTTGCGAAAAATAAGACAGACAGAATGGATTGTAGAGAAGGCTCAAGGAAGACGCTGAGGAATGCTGAACTATTATTTTCTAACAATATCAGTCAAGCGAGGAAGTTGTTTCCCCCTTTGAATCACGAAGATCAAATAACATTGAGAGGTTAAACATTGTGTCACACAAAACCGGTTAACGAGATATGACATGGTATGACGTTGGCTTCCTGCATGGAGGATAACTGCTGTGGGTGGATCATTTTCAAAATATAGTGAAATAGGACACATATTATGATGGCAACATACATTTTATACGAAAATGCCCACACAACAACGTCAAATCCTATTTGTTCATCATACTTCTTCAAGAAACAATTTCATCACACATGCTTGCAGGAACATACGGATGCGGACTTATACCGAGCTGAAAAGATTTGCTAGGAACAGAAGAGGCCAGCTGCTTGACATGATCAGAAGACTTCAACGTGAGTCACTGGACTATTAGTGAGGACTTTTTCCTCTTCTATTTATCCTATCTTAGTCTTAGTCGACCTGTACTTCTAGAGGGGCAGATGGCACTGTGCAAGTCCCAGCTCTGGCGTGAGCAGAATGTAGTCGGGAGGAGGAATTCCTGCTAAGCGGGCTAGGCTTGAGCAGCTTATTACTCTGCTGCGGAGGGTGGTTAACTGATGTGCGAGTCCATCTTAATAGACTCAAACACAAGAGCAAAGTAGACCCAAAGCCTGTTAGTAGCAATCAATGCTGCTCTTAACAAACCACCTAACCGTGTCCGGTGTTATGCTAGTCACAAAGTTAGTCGCCTCTTACGACAATCTCTCTGTCCGTCAGTGGTGCTATTCTTGCCCTTGTCATACACAAAGACCCCAGCGGACCACTCGGGACAACTCTACTACAACTGCTTGTTTTTCACCATTTTGTTACCCCTTTTAAGGTTGCGACAGGAGGCCTTGTACTTGCGAAACAAGCGGCACATCCTGTGCACCTGATGGCACGACTAAATCCGATCGCGGAGGACTCTGCTCAAACAGTCTTCCTCCCAATTTCAGAAACACTTGACCCCCGTCGAGTTTCTTTGTTTGATCATGTTTTACGGCTGGGCCAGGAAAACCCTGCCCACAAGCCGTTCCTCGGCGCCAAAATTCTTTCACCGACTGGCTGGAGGCGCAAAAGTGCCGTCTGGCACACTATAGCTACAGCAGATAGCAAAGTCCACCACCGCTCTGGACGAGGCCTAGAACCACACCACAGCAGTGGGTCATGGATATGTCCGACCGACGCAACGGGCCTTAGACGCGTAAGTGAAAATTATTATTATTATTAAGGCCTATAAAATAAATTTAATGTCATTCTCCAGCGCTTCGAATGAAATGCTAAGTCTTTCTCTGCATACAAATAAATACTCACAAATTCTCGTATATTGTCAATCTAATCCCTGGTGCAATGCTCAGTTCTCACAGATTCTTGATATACCATTACGAAGTGTTAACTATGACCCCACGACATCACCCCTCCTCTCTCATTCAAGTCTGGGAGCATGCGTGACATGGTGCTTTCATACTGTACGGACCTCATTATCCCAGATTCAAATAGCAGCCATATTCCCGTGGCTTATAACAGTGTAACCATTAGAAGCCTTACTGGCTGGAGCCTCTCATAACAAGATTGGGGCTTTCAGAGGAGTTATCGATACTGTCTCACAGCAGCTTGATCGATTGGCTACCTAATGAGGTTCTTTCTACCAAAACGTATGGTCGTGCGGACGATATGACATCTATCAATCTAATCTAATCGAATCTATCTATCTATCTATCTATCTATCTATCTATCTATCTATCTATCTATCTATCTATCTATCTATCTATCTATCTATCTATCTATCTATCTATCTATCTATCTATCTATCTATCTATCTATCTATCTATCTATCTATCTATCTATCTATCTATCTATCTATCTATCTATCTATCTATCTATCTATCTATCTATCTATCTATCTATCTATCTATCTATCTATCTATCTATCTATCTATCTGTCTATCTATTTATCTATCTGTCTATCTGTCTGTCTGTCTGTTCATCCATCCATTTATTCATTTATTCATTCATTCATCCATTCTTCCATCCATCCGTCCGTCCGTCCGTCTGTCTGTATGTCTGTCTATCTATCTATCTATTGGTTTGTCTGTCTGTCTTATCTATCCATTTGTCTATATATTTATATAATTGTCTCTCTGTCTGTTTATCACTATTACAGCCATCCGCCTTACAATAAAATATTACTATATGAAAAGCTTGCTAGGCTTATGCACAGCCCTCTTTAGTTTCGTTCTAATACATCATTTAAAAGCCTACCGTAACCCTATTCATGGGCACAGCATAGGCGACGATATGAGATACCCTGTCAAACATCTTGTATATCCAACATCATTTAAGTGTACCTACGTTTCGCTACATATAAATGATAGGGCCTCCCACTGCAGCTGACCCTCTTTCCAAAAGGCTTGCATCAAGGGGCTATGTATACTATTCAAGTATTGCTGTCTGTAGGAATGTATTGCACATAATGAAGTTGCTAGAGTTGTGCACACCACAGCATGTTCATCTTTTCACACCGTCTTGCAAGGTTATAGTTACGCTCATATTTCCTAGCCAGATGCTACTCGGAACGGAAAATGGTTGCTGGTTCATAAATATTGTATATGTGCACACATTGTAAATCTGTACATAATATAAATCTGCACACATTGAAAATATGCGCGCATTGGAAATCTGCACACTTTAGAGATCTTCACACACTGTAAACCTACACACACTGTAAACCTACACGCACTGGAAATATACACACTTTAGAGATCTTCACACATTGTAAATCTGCACACTTTAGAGATTATCACATACTGTAAACCTGCATGCACTGAAAATCTGCACACTTTAAAGATATTCACACACTGTAAATCTTCACACATTGGAAATCTGCACACTTTAGAGATCTTCACACACTGTAAATCTTCACACACTGTAAACCTTTACACACTGTAAACCTTCACCCACTGTAAACTACACACAACGAAAATCATCAAACATAGGAAACCTTTCGACACTGAAAATCTGCACACATTTGCAACTATAAATAAAGTACCAGCCATTTAATGAAATGGAAATATATTTATCATATGTTGTAATATGAAAGTGATACGCATGCCTGACAATAGATGGACACTTAAAACAACGTTTTGGTGGCCAATATGCCCGCACTCGACCACAGGATCACCGTCCTATGCGATGGTGACTTGGTCTGACCAAAGACATAGGCCCTTATTAGTACAGCGTTGCAAAAGATCGAGACGCAACCATAACATTGTTGGCTTTCTCTGCTTGACTGATGCCGAGGATAATGTGAAATGTCATGCAACATGAGTATTTCGAGCAACATAGTGCTACCGGATTTGATGTGTGTTATCGAAACGCTACAATCGACTTAGCCTGAAAATTGATATATGACTAACAATTATTGAAGGAATTGCAGCTAGGAAGGGAACTGGCCATTGCATCTCATAAACCGCTGAAACTTAGTAGTCACTTACGTTTCATTCCGACATTAGGGCACGCTTTGGGATCATACTTGAATGTGGTCATACAACCGGCGATCTGTTGCCTTGTGTCAATGTCTCGCGATATCTGTATGATTGAGGCATTTATTAAGTATGAAGAGCACGTGATCGAGCTTAAGAACACTCTTAGTCTGGAGATAAAGACTCGAATCCTGGTCATGCCTAACCTTATTCTTTCATATGTTAAATAAGAAACTAGTAATCACATTTCACGACATGTGGACTGCAATCTGTAGTCATATCATTCCCCGGACGGATCTACACAATGTCAATGATGCCAGAATTATAACTGATGTTAATTTAGGGAATGAAACATAACCTTTGATATCACAAAGGTGTGATAGAAGTGATGAAATCAGAACTTCAGATATATTATACACATATTGTTATAATTGTTTTACTCTGTGGTTGGTATAATCATTTCATGATCAAATACGAGGGACACTGAAAGTAATGGTTCCTATTTTATTATGATATCTCACAGCATCATAAGTAAATGCTGGCAATATGGCAGTAAAGTTGTAACTTTCCCGCCAATATCCGAAACATTTTGTTTCCGTCCGACAGGTAACAGTGGAGGAGCAGTCTGACAAAATGAGTCTGTAGTGGAAGTTTGTTTTAAACAGATGTGCGTTTTAGAGTTTATCAATGTGAAAAAAGTTGCACCAACTGACATTCATCGTTTACGGAGACCAACCATTTGGGTGCTAGCACAGTGAGGGTGAGAGTTGTGCGTTCCAGCAGTGGTGAAAGCGATCTGAAGAACAAGCCACGCTCTGAACGCCCAAACACAGCTGTCACACCACCAAATGAAGAAGGTCTCGATCGTCTTATCCGCGCAAACCGGAGGATTATTACCAGGGTACTGTCTATGGAGCTGGATACCTGTTTCAATCCGTTGGAAAAATAGGGGGCAGTGTTATAATATCAAAACGTTATTGAATGCTCACACAGGAACAGAAAAAAAATCGCATGCAAGTTTATCATGACGTCTTAAACCATTGCGAAGATGAAGGTGACAGTTTCCTTAATCCTATCATCATTGGTGATAAGAGGAAGTTTTACTATTACGATCCCGAGTCATAGCGACAGTCCATGGAGTGGCTGCATGTGATTTATCCATCGAGGAAAAGGTTAACACACAATCTCTCAATGCGTGATGTACATTGTCTTTTTTTGGAGATAGGAAATAGGTAAACCTTCTTGATTTCTTTGAACCTCGACAAACCATCAACTCTGACCGTTTCATTGCGACGATGAGTAAGCTGATGGCTCGAATTGTTAGGATCAGGCCAGAGAAGAAGACATTGTCATTTGCAGTATGACAACGCCAGGCCTCATATCAGTTTGAAAACCGTTGAGCACATTGTCGGTCTATGCTGAACTGTCCTACCCTACTCACTGTATAGTCCCGATTTGGCGCCTTCTGCCTTCCATCTGTTTGGGCCAATGAAAGATGGACTTAGTGAGCAACATTTTCCAAACAACGACGCCGTCATAGCAGCTGTGAAACAGTGGGTCACATTTGCTGGTGCAAATTTTTACGAGGGCGGCATGTCGGCTCTTGTTCATTGATGGAGAAAATGTATAGCCAGTGGTGGTGACTATGTTGAGAAATAGTTTTTTGAATGAAAGACACTGCTCTATCAAAAGGTGTTATTGTGCTCATTTTATCTGCTGTCGTTGTCATGGAATAAAATAGGAGGCATTACTTTCTGAACGCCCTCGGACATGTTATTTAGATATTATAATGTTAGTTGAGAACCGGCCAGCGTTCCACGTCATCCATTTAAGTCGATTTTGTTGTCTACGTCATTGACTGCTGTTGACCACGGAAACCTAGTCAACTATCGTCTTGCCGTCAATATTACAAGTATTTTCTTTACACAATCCGGTCTCATGCAGATATCATGAGGGAAATCTACGAAATTCATCCATCATCCTCATTAATAACACATCTCTCAAGGAACATCGAATTTCCAATTAAAGAACATAGTGTGAAGACAAACGGAGTGGTATGCAGCCGGACAAGACTAGTGACACCATCGCCCTGATCAGTACTGGCCCTCTGATCAGGAAAGAGCTGGGCAATGACAACCCGACATCCATCAGCCCAGACCCCTACAACGCCATCATGGCTGCGCGGGGGTGACTTCAGTGGGGCATAAACATCCCCATCGTAGGTTGGTCACTTCGTGACGAAATTGCACTACTGATATATAACACTGGTTGTCTCTGACTCTGCAGAGTCTTCTAAGTGTTGCTGTGATCGAGAAGTCAGGCACTCGCTTCCCAAAGCGATGAACAGAAACGGTGGACTTTTGAATCCTACAAGATCTAAAGTGAGATCAGAGTGAATGGATCATGAGTTGCCTTCATTCGCCTTGTCTTATGTCTTGCCACTGGTCTAAGGTAATTCGGGACCAGAGATGAATGTCGACGACAAGCGCAGTTTCTTCCTCAACAATTACAGAGTAAGTTACATCCCCAAGATAAACCCGTCTGCTGATGTCCTCACGTCGCTTGCGATGGACAACTCATGTATGTTGGTAAAATATTGCATTTTCATGTCAGTTCTTTGTGCCATTTAAAATTAACGATGTCCAATACTATACTAATTGAAAGCCAATTTTCTACCACACTTTATTTCATTTGAACACTGTTATGTAAATTTATAGTGGGAAATGTTCATAGTATAGTTACACGCTATAGCGAAAATAATCGAAATATTTAGTAATGGACGCTATATTTGGTAGTTTCTTGTTTCAGGTGAAAGTATCGAAGTCATTTGACAATGAGCGGTATATTTGGTACTTCTCTTTGTTTCAGTTAAACACAAGTATATAATTTGTTAATGGGAAGTATGTTTGATACCGCTCTTTGTTTCAGTTAAACACAAGTATATAATGTGTTAATGGGCAGAATGTTTGTTACCTCTCTTTGTTTCAGTTAAACACAAGTATATCATTTGTTAATGGACAGTATGTTTGGTACCTCTCTTTGTTTCAGTTAAACACAAGTATATCATTTGTTATTGGAATCAATATTTGGTACAGCTTTTCTAGAGGAAAGTGGGCTTATTCTTTGTTAATGGTATCTTTGATTTCTATAGAACTTTGTTCGTTCATTTGTTTTAACGACCTGAAATGTGCTCTAATCACAGACATACACCGGTGTTGGCGATGAAGTGTTAAAGACTTTACCGTAAGAGGTCTACGGTTTGGTGAGGCTGGAATACTAATTCAATGACTTGCTGTTTTTCTCTAGCTCTAAAATGGTTGACTGGAACGTGACTTTACAAAGGAAAATACCTAGCCAGTTTTTTCGTGATTGGCTGGTACTCTAACCAGACAGACATCTGAGGACAGACGTACTTTCATTCAATTCTGAAAAAAATACAGCTAATCAGGACTTATTTCCCCTTGCTCTGCGGTAAAGTTGAACATTCTTTTGGTGACGCTATTCTTCTTTTAACTACAGACAAGAGTCCGCCTGGCTATGTCAAGGCGCCTGGTTATGTCAAGGTATCCGGTTATGTCAAGGCGTCTGGCTATGTCAAGGTATCCGGTTATGTCAAAGTGTCTGGTCTTGTCAAGGTGTCTGGCTATGCCAAAACGTCTGGTTATGTTAAGGTGTCCGGTTATGTCAAGGCTTATGGTTATGATAAGTCATCTGGTTATGTCAAGACTTCTGGTTATGTCAAGTCGTCTGGTTATGTCAAGTCGTCTGGTTATGTCAAGGTATCCGGTTATGTCAAGACTTCTGGTTATGTCAAGACTTCTGGTTATGTCAAGTTGTCTGGTTATGTCAAGGTATCCGGTTATGATAAGTCATCTGGTTATCTCAAGACTTCTAGTTATGTCAAGACCTTTGGTTATGCCAAGTCGTCTGCTTATCTCAAGACTTCTGCTTATGTCAAGTCGTCTGGTTATGTCAAGGTATCCGGTTATGTCAAGACTTCTGGTTATGTCAAGACTTCTGGTTATGTCAAGTCGTCCGGTTATGTCAAGACTTCTGGTTATGTAAAGTCGTCTGGTTATGTCATGGTATCCGGTTATGATAAGTCATCTGGTTATCTCAAGACTTCTGGTTATGTCAAGTCGTCAGGTTATGTAAAGGCAGCTGGCTATGTCAAGGTATCCGGTTTTGTCAAGGGTCTGGTTATATTACGGTGTCTGGCTATATAAAGCTTGTGGTTATATTAAGGTGTCTGATTATGTAAAGGCGTCTGGCTATGTAAAGGCGTCTAGCTATGTAAAGGTGTCTGCGAATGCAATGGCGTCTGAATATGTAAAGGCTTCTGACTATATAAAGTCGTCTGATTATGTTAAGACGCCTGGTTTTCATGTCAAGGAGTCTGGCCACGTCATGTCAAGACGTCTGATTATGTCATGGCATCTGGTTATGTAAAGGCATCTGTTTATGTCCTGTCAGTGTGTTTGGTAAGCCAAGACGGCTCATTATGTTAATACGTCTAGTTATGTAAAGGTGTGTGTTTTTGTCAAGGCGTTTGGTTCCCTCAAGATGTCTGGTTATATCACTACGTCTGGTTATGTCAAGGTGTCTGGTTATATCACTACGTCTGGTTATGTCAAGGCGTCTGATTATGTTAAGGTGTCTGGCTATGTAAAGCATCTGGTTATGTTAAGGTGTCTGTTTATGTAAAAGCGTCTGGTTATGTTAAGGTGTCTGTTTATGTAAAAGCGTCTGGTTATGTCAAGGTGTCTGTTTATGTAAAGGCGTCTGGTTATGTTAAGGTGTCTGTTTATGTAAAAGCGTCAGATATGTAAATAACATAAATATACACAGATACATACATATACATATAAATATATTATTCAATATAAGCAGATATACAAAAGACTGAGAACACATAGGCTGAGAAGTGTGGATATATAAGAGAAAGACGTAAGTGAAGGGTAGACGAGAATACATAATACATGTAAAAGAACAAAATTGACTGGCAAATCAGAAACGAGTCAGTAGCAACAATAGCAGACCTATGCTCCCCATGACAGGAATGAATGATGATGATGATGATGACTGGCTATTTGCACGTTATCTACAAATTAAGGGTGTGTGTGTAAGTGTGTGTGTGTATTCGCGACTGTGTGTGTATGTATTTGTACTCATATGTGTGAGCGCATCCGTGTGTATGTATGTGCTTGTATATACGTGTATGTGTGTCTGTGTGAGTGTGTGTTTGGATGTGTGTTCTATTCTGTAAATAAGACTTTCATTATCATATTTACATATGTTCTGTTATCGTGTTTATGTAAAAGTGCAGTAAATACCTTTGTCAAACATTCTATTTTAATCACCAGTTTTTATTCTTCCACTGAGCTTGACTTATTCCTAGAAAGTTCTATCTCGTCGCCTTAATTCACGCACGAATGCCGTTTATACTCATCACCATGGAGATCAGGCCGACCGAGCTTCGGGAACGAGTCCTAGACCTAGCATAATTACTTTCACGCATTCTTGTGCCAGTTCTAATATTATCTGGTCTGACTTGATTGAAACTCCAGGTTTAGTGATGGTTTGTGATTATGTCGGTGTTTTGTTAAGAACGTCTTCTGTTGCGTCACCAGACAATAAAACCATGTTGTTTGAATGTGGCATATTAGCGGTTCTCAATGTGTGCTTTTCAGACCCGTGGAATATCCGAAACATCTCCAGGATTGGAGTATTAAGCGGCAATCTAGAAATGAACCTCATACCTCAAACTCATGAATGATAGTATATGCAAGTAAGACATGGCTCAGAGACTTGGTGGAAAATAGCGAACTGGACACCCACAAATGAGGGCATTGGCCATGTCTTTCTAACTCCTAACTTTGCAACTATGTAAAATATAATTAGTTCGATCCAGACAAATACATAGACTACACCTACTACTCAATAACTTTTAATTTAATCTGTTCTGTTTTTACGACGCCATTACACTCCCGGCACACCCATGGATGCTAACCCCTCTATTAGCTGATGGCCAGTGACGTCTGCTGACTTTTATAAAAGGGGATTAGGTTCAAGGACATCTAACATTATTGCACTAAACAGGAATATTCTATCTTTAATGTACAATATGTCGCTTATCAATGACATTTTTATCCGTCACAGTTTATTTTAGATGATCACTTTAACCGATGCAGAATATTTGGAAATGAAATAAACAAAACAATATAATCTTTATATATTTCCAAAAATATATTCTGATTTTCTGACAGTTTTTAATTTAGTTATTGCGGATAAGTGTCAATGAGTCTTTCCGTTGCGGGTATTGGCTTTGTGAAAATGACTGATATCACAAGAGCCATTGTTATTTCACATTGCTTGTTCTGTTTGATTTTTTTCTGTGGCAACCTATGATTGTGAAACATGGACGTTATAAACGCACTTAGAGCGAAGATCGTTTTTTTTTTAAAAACACAGTGCAACAGTAGAGTCCTTAAAATCCAGTAGATATAGAAAGAAAGAAACAAATCCATCCTGCAAGACCTTAATGTGGATGAACATTTTCTTCTAAATGATATAATGACTCGAATACTGAGGTTTTTGGGACACTTTCAACGACACAACAGACTGGAAAGAGTGGTTATGGAGGGCATGGTCACTGTAAAGCGATAAAGGGGCCGACTGAGAAGACTAGGGACTTCAGGACATCAAGGAGACGCTGGATTTAACCTTGGAACAGGCCAGAAGACTGGCGGAAGACAAGAGCTTCCTACAGACAGGTTGTCATGAGAGCTACGTTCTGTAAAGGGAAGGCCAACAGAGGATGATGATGTCTGATCTGTTTGGAACAGCACAAATGTCCAACAATACAGTCTGTTTCTTGATTTGCGTGCAGTTAACCATTTTGAAAAAGTATAATACTCTGTATGACACGTATAGTCTTTCATTTTTGTTTTAACATACATTTCTTGATTCTATCTACCTTTCGATATTACTTGCTGCTTTTATTCAAAACTGAGCTCTCAAAAAACAAAACTGTGAATCGAATACGGCATAACTATACTGACCAACTTACGTTAATTTTGTAACTTGTCTCTGGCAAGCTTTGTGGTGACGGGACAGTTTCCAAATCTGAGCCTCGCTACTGAGCCCCTTACTGAGCCTCTTACTGTGCCTCTTTCTGAGCCCCATTCTCAGCCCATTCTGAGCCCCATTCTCAGCCCCTTTCTGAGCCCCTTACTGAGCCTCTTACTGTGACTCATACTGAGCCTCTCACTAAGCCCCTTACTGAGCTTTTTACTAAGCCTCTTTCTGAGCCCTATTCTCAGCCCCATTCTCAGCCTCTTACTGTTCCTCTTACTGTGCCTCGTACTGAGCCTCTTACTGAGCCTCTTACTGAGCCTCTTTCTGAGTCCCATTCTCAGCCACATTCTCAGCCCCTTTCTGAGTCCTATTCTCAGCCCCATTCTCAGCCCCTTACTGAGCCTCTTACTGAGCCTCTTACTGAGCCTCTTTCTGAGCCCCATTCTCAGCCACATTCTCAGCCCCTTTCTCAGCCCCTTTCTGAGTCCTATTCTCAGCCACATTCTCAGCCCCTTTCTGAGCCCCTTACTGAGCCTCTTGCTGTGCATCTTACTGTGCCTCATACTGAGCCTCTCACTGAGCCCCTTACTGAGCTTTTTACTAAGCCTCTTTCTGAGCTCTATTCTCAGCCCCATTCTCAGCCCCTTTCTCAGCCTCTTACCATGCCTCGTACTGAGCCTCTTACCGAGCCCCTTACTGAGCCTCTTTCTGAGCCCCATTCTCAGCCACATTCTCAGCCCCTTACTGAGCCCCTTACTGAGCCTCTTACTGTGCATCTTACTGTGCCTCATACTGAGCCTCTCACTGAGCCCTTTACTGAGCTTTTTACTGAGCCTCTTACTGAGCCCCTTACTGAGCTTTGTATTGAGCCTCTTTCTGAGCTCAGCCCCATTCTCAGCCCCTTTCTCAGCCTCTTACTGTGCCTCTTACTGTGCCTCGTACTGAGCCTCTTACTAAGCCCCTTACTGAGCCTCTTTCTGAGCCCCATTCTCAGCCCCATTCTCAGTCCCATTCTCAGCCCCTTTCTGAGCCTCATTCTCAGTCCCATTCTCAGCCCCTTTCTGAGCCCCATTCTCAGCCCCTTTCTGAGCCCCATTCTCAGCCCCTGTCTGAGCCCTATTCTCAGCCCCTTTCTGAGCCCCATTCTCAGCCCCCTCTGAGCCCCATTCTCAGCCCCTTTCTGAGCCTCATTCTCAGCCCCTTTCTGAGCCCTATTCTCAGCCCCTTCTGAGCCCCATTCTCAGCCCCTTCTGAGCCCCATTCTCAGCCCCCTCTGAGCCCCATTATCAGCCCCTTCTGAGCCCCTTTCCACATTTTATTCTATGAAATAATGTCAAACTATATTGACAATCGAACAGTTTAATATTTCACAAGATCTCTTTCATTAACGTGACCAATTTCATAAGTGTAATAACCACAACATTATCACTTATAAGAAACAAACGACAATTATATTTACTTATGACAGAACTCATAGCGTTAGTATGTATCTTATTGTACATAGAGACTAGGATGACTTAATCTAGGCCTCTACATGGAGAGAACCGATAACACTCAGCACTTGCGACGGTTCCAGAGAAGCGTAAATAGCGGGAATATTGTCGAGTATTGTGACGTATATTGAAACTCAGAAAAATTAGGATTCTCGTGCTGTATTTACAATATTTTACAAAAATGCTTTTATGTCCTGTGACAATTTAACTCAAAATAGCTGAACTAAAATGTCTGGAGACTATACTAGTCCTACTAGTTCATTGACGGTACGCCCCTGTGGGTGATATGGTGTGTAGATATTGATGACTGCCTTAACTTACTGGTTGTACACTCTACTACTCCGTCCTCTCAAGAGATTCCCTCTACTGTAACCCTGATAATTTAAAGAAAATGCAATCTGTGTATCGATTGTGCATCGATTGTCAGTGTCTTACTTCAGTATTGGTTGCATATCACACTTCAGTATCGGTCGTATATCGAACTTGAGTATCGATCGTATATCAAACTTCAATTGTCACATTTATCGATTGTCAGTTTTCCTACTACGGGTGTCCATTAGATCAGACTATCCGCTATTTCATTCCCAAAAAATCCTAGCATCGCCAGGACAATAGATCCACACACGATGGCAAAGGTTTGAGACATCTAATACCCACTGTCCGCTTAGCTTCCGAATCACGATTCAGAGCCAGATGGGATTATTTCCTCCATTAAATAGTTTTCAGAAACCAACTAAGAGCTGAAGTCACTTTCTCCATATCTATTCTCATTCTGAAGGCTGTTGACTTTATGCCCCGCTCGACTCAGCAACGCACCCAGACGGCTTTCATAACGTGCAACACAGACATACCGGTATCTATGAAAACATTGAATTCTGGACAGTCACTCACCAGTTCTTTATAACCTCGAGACTCGCTATCGCATCTCACCACTCTCCACAGCTCACCTCTAGTGTAATATTCACTTGGTCTGTTATTTGATCTCCAGCTTGAAACCCTTCTTCCGTTTTGGTACTAACGTCTTAATTCAGTTCACCCCAAACAGAATACTTATACATTTTAGCACCAAATTTGAGGTAGTGACGTTACATAATAGTCCCGTTTTGATCTGTTGGGGGTGTCAAACATTCTGCGAGAATAGGCGAGAATTTATGCTTACGCATATTCCAGCCGTCTTAGCAAATGCATTTATTGAATCTGTCAACGTCGGTCCATGATTTGGAGAGTAGCATCCAGTTTCTACAGACGCATAACGTTATTATGCTGTCAGAAAATGTGATAACAACCATGCTATCTAACCAAAACCCTAACCATAACCAGAACCCTAACCCTAAATCTAACGCTAATCATTGGCAAAACTGAATATTACCATGTTTTCTATACTTCTATCTTTATATTAGTCTTCACTTTTTATACAAAAAAAAATTATATCGACCTGTCCTCCCCTTAGCGCGAAATGGAATGTCTCGGTACAGTCATCATCTGTCAAATACATAAGATGGGAACCCAAGAACTCTGTTCGGGGTGAATTAAGCCGCACGTACCGTCGTTTTCTCTGCCTCTGCAATCATGTCAGCCCTCTCTTGATTATTTTTAACATAGTTATCTCCATCGTTCTTGTGTCGTGATTGCCTCTTATTTGCGGCTACACGCATGTAGACGTTGAATTGGGCTAGTGCGTATCTAGACTGTACAGACATAAGTCCAACCTTGGATAACCTCATCTTTAAAACATGCAAGTACCAGTCGCATTTCTACATTCGTATTCTAACTGTTCACACTGTGATCGTAACAATGTAAACATGTTCAGCCGATAATAAGTTACATGACTAGCTGATTGCAGAGGATGGAAATCAGCAGCCGTTTCAAGTTGACATACAAAGGCCGCGGTCCATCGTAGACGATGATGGAATATTTAATTTTGCTAACGATATTTTTAGTAAGGATTAATTGCGCTACTTTTTATCCTCACTCTCTCGTCTCGTGCCGCCTGACCCCAGTGGCAAGTCAAAGACAAGACGACTAGGGGAAGACTACGAGATGCAGGGGACTCCGCATCAAGGACCCGTGAAAAAGACGGCGGTGTCGAACCCACACCACCTAATCACAAGGCCGACGACTTAACCACTTCGCAACGGAATCCCCAGTTGGCATCCAGCATTGTTTTAAGTGCTGTCAGACCCAGCGTTCATCTCTGTATGATTTGTCGACATTGTAATTATAGGACGTGCTGAAACACAATGTAGTTCTCAGATATCCTAATATATGGCGTCTGACAATTACGAAAATATCAATCGAGATTTGAATTAGGGAGGTCAGTCTTTGCTATTACCAAGCGCATAACACACGTAGACCACTTGGTCGCTTATAGGTGCTTGATAGGAAACTCTTGTAGTTACTGATATGTGTACTTGACCAGGGTACGGATGAAAAGAAAGGAACCATCCGAGGATAATACTTGCATAAACACAGGAATGCTCGAGGCTAATCAGTGGATAAACAAAGGGATACTCCAAGGCTTATCAGTGGATACCACTCTAAAGTTAGTCAATAGATGAATCAATGATACTCTGAGGCTAGTCAATAGATAAACAAAAGATACTCTGAGGATAGTCAATAGATAAACCAAGAACACACAAAGGCTAGTGAATAGATTAACAAAGGACACTGAAGTTAGTCAATAGATAAACAATGAACACTACGAGGGAAGTCAAATACTAGACAAAGGGACACTCTGAGACTAGTTAGTGGTTGAACGACAGGAAACTCATTGACGTGTTAGTAGTTGAACGACGGTAAACTCATTGACGTGTTAGTGGTTGAACGAAGGGAAACTCATTGACGTGTTAGTGGTTGAACGACGGTAAACTCATTGACGTGTTAGTGGTTGAATGATGTAATGACAACGAGGACAAAAATCAATGTATTTTGGGACCGTAGAAAACATATTCACAAGACAACAGAAGCGAAAGTGAATTATTAGGCAATCTGAAATTGAACCACGGACATTCAGGCAGGGATTCCTCATAATTTAAGAAAAAATAGTCATTTTTACTCTTTGCAATCAGCGCATGCAGAGTCTCCATCATTCCATCATTCGTCAACCAATCATTGGCGAGCGATGAAGTTGTTCAAGCAAGACACAACATCGGTTGGCAAGCCATATAATCAGAGAACACGTTGACAACAGTTTGGTACACCCGAAAAGAAAACAGATCGCGGTATAAATCTCCAAAGCGTTGTTCAGACTCCCCTACACTCCCCTACAACATCCTTGCTACGTAGCAAGGAAAATGTATTACTAGCTTGATCTCCATAGATCGGGATAGAGATGGTTGAGGACGGACCAAGTTTGGACCCGCACATATACAATCGCCACTGAGGAAAGGGTTATTGGGTAATCCAGCAATATATGTGTATATATATATATATATATATATATTGGAAAATTGATGCAATTCCTTTAAATCATTCGGTTCTATACTAATCTTCCTGAATTGCTGATTTTAATTATCGGTAAGGGTTGCTCGGGTTCGACGATATAAGGTCTTGTTACGGTTTTGAGAGAATATTTTCTCCTGGTTTATCGAATTTATCCCACAGGACGGAGGTCACCAGACCTTCTTGCAGACATGTAGTTATTCATTGGTTTGTTTATGTGAATCAATGACTTTCACTACGAGCCTCTGAGATCTCAGAACAGATTAAGAACATGTATGTCCAGATGTGGATATAGTCTGAAAAAGTGAGGATAAGCAGACAATGAATATTGTGAATGTGGGGCCGTCCAAGACCAGGGACATCTTATTTTATATTTTAGGATGCAGGAATCATGCACAGTGGAGGAGTTTGAGTTTGTCATTGGTTGGGCTCTCCTATCCTATCTTAGAGCTCTGGTTTCGCATCTGAGTGGCCCTGGATTAATTCCCCAGTTGTGGAGGAAATATTTGTTTCAGATCCCAATGGCTCCCGGGTCGATCCAGCCTTAAAAGGGTATCGGTTCAGTCCGTGAAACAAAGGCGGCCGGCAAGATGCTGACCACATCCATCATACACTAAGTACCGTGCGTTACAAAATAATACACCATATCTCCCATGCGCCGAAAGGCGTGATCTTTTTTATTTTATCTGATGCAAAACTACACGAAGCAATTCGAGGCATGGTCACATACATTGTCCCTGAGATTCATCGAAAGAGAAAACAAAGATTCTCAGAATAAATGCAATTGGAAAGAGTTATATCAGACTATGACACACCAAACTCAAATTGGTGAGCTCATTAACTACTTAGGTAGCAACATGGGAGGGGAAAGGGGGGCGGGGGGGGGGGGGGGAGTGGGTACCGAAAAGGATATCCGGTTTTAAGAATAACGAAAGCAAGAGGGGCTTTCATCACATTTGTAAAATTGAGGAACTTCATATAAGTCATGTCAGATAAGTGGATTACAACTTTCAACTCGAATGTAAAGTTCGTACCTGATATATGGCTCTGAATCTTGGAGGACAACAAAGTCGTTAACAAAGCGGGTATAAACATTTATGAACAAATGCGTTCGCAGAATACATGGTTTAAAATGAAACGATTAAGTCGCTGAGAAGTTCTATACAGATCTCAATGGAACTCGGCATTAACAGAAGGCTCGGACGCCGGATATGACATGCATTACGAATAGAGTCAGACACTATTGCAAGACAGACACTGTTCTAAGACCCAAGGGGTAAGAGAAGTAGGGGTAAACGAAAACACACATGCAGAATAGAAATGAAGTCTAACATGAGGGAAGGAGGACATTAGTAGCTTATGTTGGCGAAGATTGCAGATATCGGCTATTCTCAATACTGATTGACTTCAGCACCTCTAACCATATCTGATGTCCTCTATACTTATTGACCAGCACGCCTAACCATACCTGATGTCCTCAATACTGATTGACCAGCACGTCTAACCATATCTGATGTCTTCAATACTAATTGACCAGCAAGTTTAACCATATCTGCTGTCCTTAATATTAATTGATTTCAGCACATCCAAACATATCTGCTGTCCTTACTATTGATCAATGTTATCACGCCAATACCATATCTGCTTTCGTCCATATTGATTGATTTCAGCACGTCTAACCATACATGCTATTATCATTATTGATTGATTTTTATCGTCTATCCATATCTGATGTCCTCAATATTGATTGACTTTTATCACGTCTATCCATTTCTGATGTCCTCAATATTGATTGGTTTTTATCACGTCTATCCATATCTGATGTCCTCAATATTGATTTATTTTTATCACGTCTATCCATATATGATGTCCTCAATATTGATGCTATCTCGATCATGATATCGTTTCATGGCTTGCCACGAATTTTAGCATGCAAGGTTCAGTAGAACCACACAATTGGCTGATAATTTTATGTCTTATGTGTGCTAACCCCCTATACTGTAGCAATCTATTCTTAGCGTTTGAAGCAAAAATTGCGAACGTCCGAAACGATGCCTGTCCGAGGTAAAGAAGTCTCAGAGAGCTGAAATCAATGATTCATTATCTACTATCATACTGGAATGTCTGACGACAATATCGGCCTTAATAAACTATAAAACGCACCAAATCTTGATTTTTGGACACAACTTATTCTTTCTCATATCATCAGCTCGTCTAACTTCATTATTGATAATATGATCAATCAGAATAATAAAAGCATATATTATCTAGTAAAAATAACCAAAATCAGTTATCGTTTTTGACATGTTGTGTTACAAAATGTGTAAGAGCACTGTCTTTTAATTTCGCCAGATTGTTCGATAAGACTAGAAAGTGAGAAGACGATGAACAGTTTGACATGTTGTTATTGAAGAAAGTCAGCTATCACGTTCAGAGATGGCATACTGACGGACCGTTGTGACCTGCTCGTCCACTTCAATTGGAGAAATAACATTTCATGATGATAATGATGGAGCACAACAGCTCCCTCAATCATGTACATCAGTGTTTCCCAACCGACGGTCCCTGTACCGCTGTCGGTCCGTATAGGTTTCCTGCCGGTCAGTGGACAAGTTATTACGACTTAACTCTTTAACTGCGGAGTTTGCCTGCAGGGGAAGTCAATTCTATTAAATGTAATGGTCGTATATTCGACTACCGATTTGGTATCACAAGAGCTTTTTTTTTTAGCTCTGCCAGTAATCAAAGCCAAACAGAGAAAGTGAATGGGTGTCAATGCAGGGCTTTGTTTCTCAGTAGCCACGGTTATCAAATATTCTAGTCAAGAAGTAACAGATTTCGCACTAACTTTACTTGAATTACATATTAAAATTAACATACTTTGGCCACATCAAACGCCACAATTGCTTAGAAAGAACGATACTGGAGCGTTTGGTACTTGCCAAAAGAGCCAGAAATAGACCAAGGAGAAGATGGACAAGGGACATTACAGAGGATTTGTGATTAACAGTGGCTGGAGTGCCGGCCATGGATTGATTGTCTTAGAGATCGGCTTTCATGTGAGAAACGTTCTGCAAAGGACATGATTATGCTGATTACGTTCTAAAAATTTAAGAACTTCTATTATTAACATATTTACATACTGCTCGGTTTCTGGTTATTTTAAATAACTGTGACATTTTTATTTCATAATATTAGATTTAAAAACGAATACACAAAATACTATATAAAGTGCTTTTTAAATTCTACCTGAGCCGTCCGCTAAAAATGTTTCCTATTTTCTCTGGTCAGCAGATGTAAAAAAAAAAGTTGGGAAACACTGATGTACATGAAATGTACATACTACGCGTTTATTGTACTTGTTGTACTACAGACATCGTTCCAAGTTTGAAGCCAAGCTACCAAGCCAAGATTTTTGAGTGAAATTGGAAATCAACTATAATTAGTCTTTAATTGATTTGGAAGAAAAGAGCATATTTAACTTGAAAAGTAGTTAACTACATCACACAACATTACATACAACCGAAGAACCATGAAAGTAAATTAACATGCAATAGTACAGACATATCTATTACCTTCACTTATCGAAAATTTAACCAAAAGACAGTGGCGATAAAAAACGCGTTAACAGTCCCAATGCTGCCACCGTCAAGGTGATTATATAATTGGGTTTCCATGTCAAGCTGTTGTTACTCCAATAGTGGCACTGCGCGTTTTCATTTAGAAGTTGCTAACTATTTTTTTCTCTTAGATACATAACTTTCATGAAACTAAATAAGCAATATGCAATGAAAAATATATTTGTTCAAAGTTTACTGTTATAAAACAAAAACAAAAAAGCAATATTTAGCAAGATAAACTCACTCTAAATAATCCATCACATGACAGTAAGACGACGCGCATGATAGAACGTGTCGAATATTGACGATGTGTTGCATACAAGCCGCTGTCTCACCTCCCTTGCGTGACCGCTGAGTGGCGCTGCTGGTCTGGCGAACCCATGACTAACACCGCGGCACGGCCAACATAAGATCTCCAGGCATCAACATCGCTTGCAGCCTGGAACCGTTTTCAGACTGAACAAATGTTCAAATATGTGGGCCGTCACGTGGTTCTGAAGTCATTGAGACTGGGAATAATTTAACGACAGATGTTTCTTTCATGCCATTCGTGATTTTACTACATCAAAGTGGGAGAGCTATTTTAGTGTTTGCTTGTCTCGTTAGAAGCGGCCGTTTATGCAATCTTGTCATGAAAACTCCAGTCTAACCATTGCCAATAGATGATCTATTAGTTAGACATAATTGCTATATGTAAGAAGACTCTCATACTCATTCCTGCACATCCTGTCATTACCACAAACCCTAAAGTTCGTGGAGTTGTCTTTCGAATTTGTAGGAACGATTTGAAATCAGTAATCCATATGGTGTTCCAATAAAACAATCTAAAAATTTGACTCTGGAATCAGAACAATAATAATTAGAACGGACAAAAGATATGGCAAATGGACACCAAATATGACAAAGCTGAGATCTCGTACAGTAGTCTATCTAACACCCTATCTCACAAAACTGAGATCCCGTACAGTAAAGTCTATCTAACACCCCATCTCACAAAACTGAGATCCCGTACAGTAAAGTCTATCTAACACCCCATCTCACAAAACTGAGATCCCGTACAGTAAAATATCTCTAACATCCTATCTCACATAACTGAGATCCCGTAAAGTCTATCTAATTCCCTATATGACATAGCTGAGACTTTGTACAGCGAAGTCTCCCACATCCCCAATACAAGTATGGGTTTATGACTACCTTTCCCTTTGCCTGACCACAGAAAAGTGTGCCGCAGAAGTGTCTGTATCAATTCATTATCTGAAATATATACCAACAACTGAAGCTGCTATATTCAATATGGTAGATGATACAACTGTGAAAAGTCATTCAGTATGAGGCATCGTGGGTTGAGTACGGGAGAGGCTAATTCCATGATGAAGGCACAATAAGCAGACATAACTTATACAAATGTGGACAGGTCAGTTGCAAGGTTATTTTACAAGCATCGAAAGCGGAGGTTGATTTGGAGATAGTTGAAACAAATGACCTAGGACATGTGAAATCGGATTGCGTTTTCTGCATGAACGACATGTGATCCATTTGACAAGGGAAGGATTTCATGATGACCACGAGGACGATGGTGAAATATCATACACACACACAAACACACACACACACACACACGCACAACGGAATATATATATATATATATATATATATATATATATATATATATATATATATATATATATACATATATATTCTCGTATATAGTAGCACATTTTCATCTTTCTACACAATCTGTGATAAGATTTCTATAATTTTATTTGCTAACGCTATCATCAATCAAGAACAGCTTACCTGGAGCAACACAGAAGATATGTATACTATCAAAACAGGTCGCACGCTGGAATTGGATTGACAATTTTATAAGAAGATAACATGACACTCTCGGCGAAGCAGCCATGCCATGGATCCCAGAGGAAAGACTAAAGATATTGGCCGACCTAGAACAACTTCACAAAGAGCCAGGCAAGCCCACAATGAGAGTCGGGAACCAGAACTAAGTCACTGTAAGAAGAATGACGTGAGATCAACTTACGTGATTGTAGTCCGCTGATACAAGACGCTGCCAGGAAATAACACATTTATCGTGCTTCTAACAGGGTATAAATACTGATCTTGGAGACAAGTGATCAACTATATTGAAAGCCTGTACATCAGGCATCAGAAAAGTAAAGGAAGTGCTAATTAATCCTGATTCAAACATACTAATAGCAAGGCCCATCCGACACCTGGAAGTAGTTCGAGCCTTGATTCCGTGTTTTTGTACCTTCTTGTTTGTCGTCTGGTGTATGTTTCAAATATATTTTGGTTTTATAATTGTTCTCGCACTATTTTGTGCGTAAACTAGTTTTGCATTTTCCGTTTGATTGGTAACATACGCTTCAGACTTTAACTATGGATGATCTGTCCACGTGAGGACAGAGCTTTGCGCTACAAGAACGAGACGAATTGATAGAATTTAGGCCGTCTGAAACTTCTCAGCCAATAGTGTTACTACTGAATTTAGTTGTTCAATTGCCTTTTTCTACAGCGCAGGTAGGCTTCAATGGATGCCCGACGTCCTCTATCGTTGATCATGATGTGCAGTCTGCCCGGTTTTTCTCTATCCATATGTCGATGTTATTCTCTCACTTATAGCGCTATTTACCGCTGGGGTGTTTTCATTTTCCTTTTTAATTTTGTTTTCAAAAAGGTGTTACATCTTTTGATCTGGCCAACATATCTTACCTATTCGACTCTGGTTTCGTTCATCAATTCTCTTTGCGCCTTCAATTTCTCAAAGTCTATTAGTATGGTTTTTGGAATGTGTGAGTTACTTGTTTGGATGTAAATGTATGACTCAGGTTGGTGAAAACAGATGTCGTCATTCTTATACTCTCTTTGATTTACATGCCGCTTCTTCCACTTCAGTTATTATATTTCCAGGATATGAGATTTGGCCCGTTTAACCATTTGAAAGCCTATTTCTTATACGGAGAGCATTTAAAAAATCTACTTTGCTAATTACAATGTCACGTGTGACATAACATTTCAGAAAGATGTCAGGTTGTCGGACACGAATATGACAATGACAACGCCAAATTGACTATTATTGTGAGAGAAGTCAGCAATTTTTTTAAATTTAATATAAACATGTAAATTATTATTATTACTACCATCATTATTATTATTGAGTGACATGTACTGGTAAAAGTCCAACGGTTCTTTGCCTATCGCTTGTATTCTGCTCACGATTATCTTTACCGTCCGTCCAACAGTCTAACATTAAAGTGAAGGAGTTTTCATAGCATCACTTTCTCCATCGCAACAATGTCCTAATGAAAACATTCACAGAACACATCACAAACCAAGCTACAATTGGCGGACAAAGTGTAGGTGGACAAAGTAAATCTTGTAGAACACACGTCCAAGTTTGTGATACATAGGCATGTCCTCTACCATCTCCTTTCAGTTTTCTAGCCTAGCATTCTCTATAAAGTTAGCTGAGACCAGACGAAAAGCGTTCCAAGAATGTTTTCCTCGCCCTCACTCAGCTAGACTAATATCTTGTCTCTGAAGATATCGCGGATCTGAGAGCCGTCAGCAATTCCCTCTTCAATTTTCCCTTCAATGGATCAGCGAAATTTGTCTGTCGAAGTACTTGCACTGACCCAGTATGTCTATGACTTAATGTAGAAAGCAAGGTTTGGTGGTGTTTTTGTTAGTTCTGAGTGTTGCATTCTTTTCTCGGACCTTCATTGATTCCCTCTTCCCGTTGTTCAACGTTTTTGTTCGGCTGTTCTATTCACATAATAAACAGCAGCGCTTCGTAAATCCCAGCTGCAAACGGATCAACAGATATGAAAACAAAAAATCAGTCACATTTGCTTTATTGAAGACAGTTCAGAAGTTACTTTAGGTTATAGTTGTTTCCTTTCATATAAACATTCCTTTTATATATTATGACTGGAATGGATGGAAGTCGATTTCCGTTATGCATCAACCCTGAGATTCCTTTTAGAGGTCTTCGTGAAAAGCCGCTATTCTTGCTTGCGATGTTTGATTCTTGGAGCATTCACACGGTCTTCTACATCTAAGCAGAACACAAGGTCATCTTATTTTCTGAAGTCATCAAACTGCTCAAGACGACTGCGAAACAAAGTATCTCGGACATTTCTTTAGAGGATTCAATCATTTAAATCTTGATCCAAGTAACTCAGGTCTTGCACGGCTCCAGATCTCGAACAACATGGCTCAGTTCGATTTAGGTAATGATGTGTAGTGCAGATGACGCATTGTGGTAGAAGTATAGATCATCAATAGACGACGAAAGCTGTGGAGAACCCGACGTTGTCTCGCTTCGATCCTCATTGTTTTAATCAATAGGGCATGCATTTGAAGGTTCAGAAACAGGAAGTCCTGCGACTCAGAGATCTGATTAGAAAGCCGATTATATATTCGAGTACGCTATTATCCAATTCTTTTTTCTTAGTGATATCTGCAGATCCAAACGGAACCATGCAGAAGTAACAGTAATTAGTGTGCTTGTTTGGCTCTGTCCATACCACAGGAACAGAAAATGTCATCGCCACTTTCTCGTCTTTCAGCTATTTCGGAAAACTTCCTGCATACCTACTGCAGCAAATGTATTGAGCCCACGTCTCGTCTCAAGCATGCGTCCCCTAACAAATGTCACACGCCATTTTCATTGTATTTTCCCGTTTCTGGTTGGTAAACGTAACTTTCCCGCAAATGAAACAAAAAATGATCTGTAATTTTAACACAGTTTCGAGGTACTGCTGGGGATAGTTTGTGTTGTACTTATGCCAAAGAAGTATATGGCTAAATGACTGGCTGATCCTCAGAGACATCGTTTAGAACTAATGACTGCATCGTTGTCGCCAGCGATCGTAACAATCTGATGTCACGGCTCTACCGAAATACATCAGAAAATGATGTAATACCGCTAAATCGTCTTGTGTATTTGACTGTCTGATACAATACGATGCAATATTGAGATAGAAGTACTGCATTGCAAATATTATCTATGCGGACTGAGACGTAATTACACCAAAACCTCTTTTTCTCTAAAGGAAGAGCCTAACCACAAAATCGTATTGCTATTTTAGTGTTTAGAACCAATAAACTAGTAAAGATTGATTTCTTTAATTTAAAAGACAATTTGCCCAATATTTTCATATATTTGGTTTTTTTTAAAATGTTAGTGTCCAAATCTATAAACATGCCCTTTGTGTTTTTGCTTGAATCACCAAGGCTACTCCGTTACTCAAAAATGCCGGCTGAAGTCGGATGTGTCAAAACGAATGGTGCAAATATCGCAGTCAAGCTGTAAACTACGACAACGTATTCCGTTCTCCGGACTGCATCGTGCTTCTTGCGAAGGCATTTTCGTGGCTTGTTAGCGTAAGATTGAGAATGAACGAACGAAGAAAAAGAAGAAGAAGAAGAAGAAGAAGAAGAAGAAGAAGAAGAAGAATTACCAATAACTGCAGTTCGTATTCGTTTTCCTGAATTTTTTGAGTACTTCTCCAATGTCGAAAAACGTGTTCTGTGTTATTGAATTATCGCAGATCGACTTTCCCGCTTTTAATACATTATAATATTTGTGCATACTGTTCCTTCCTAACTTTTCTATCATCAGTTATAGAGTGTACACATGATTTCATGTTGTATCGATGACACTTAATCTGCTTGTTTGAAAGTGAAAGAAGAGAACATAAAGTTTTCACATAGAAGACATCGCAGTTGAGGATGATGTGGTATGGTCTTCATTCTATTAGTTCTCTCATTTATCTGAGGTTGTGTCATCTGTTCCCATCCTCGCTTCTTGCAACCTTCCTTAACTAGACATCAGATTGAAGAGTGTCAACACCGAGCCGAACCTCTCAAGTTGCGTAGCATACCATATCAGAAGCATTTTAGAGAGTGTAAAATGCAAACGAACGCATTTGTAATTACAATTTCTCTCTTCCACGACTGATGACTTTAATTAATTCAGAGTCATATTATTTCAGTTTGATCACCGACTGTCTCCTTTCTGATCGTTATCTCTATACCTAAAATAGGTATGTGTTTAATTTTAACTGTTCAAAATTCAATAGATCGTGCTACCATTTTTGTGTTGCCACACAAGATATTTTCGTGAATAATTGGTTTCTTCAACTTGTAGTCACGTATGCAAGCAGCAAGGCGACAAATTACACAGTGGCTGGCATAGTCGACTTAATGTACCTTCTTCCCAAAGCTATTGTTCCTGTTAATACGGCAATTTTTACATTATTATGATGTTACTTATGCTCTGGTATTACGATATTTCTAGCCTCTTAAGCAGACTTTAAACGATGAATTCTCCACTTTCAGCAAGACTTTGTTTAACTGCTCGCTTTCTTTATTATTATGTTGAACTACGTTTCGGGGTTTTCCACTTTTGTTACTCAATTAGCTTAGTTAAATGGTATTTTCAGTTTGCCCTTTGGTGATTGGTCAAGATCTTGGAGATTGAAATTACAGTGTCCGTCTTTTACAACTCTCTTATTCAAATTCACTTTACATTTAATAATTTCTTTCAGCTGCCACTGGCACTTGTTAATGTTAATATTGAAAGCATTTTTCAGCTTGACCAGATCATCAACGGAGTCGGAAAAGACTACAGGCGCTATTTTATTATTATTAATTCATTATGTTGACATCACTGGCCAGAGCGACGTCTATTTATATAATGGCATGTTTTCTAAACCTTTTTAATTTGTTTGATATATATTATTATATCAGATCATATGAAATGGTGTGAACATTTTATTTTGATTTTTATATGCAATTTGCAATTTTTAAAACGGTAAATGTTTGCTTGCCAGCAATTATTTAATTTGTAGACGATATCTGAAACTTAACCATCTATTTGAGTAAAATCATGATGCAAAGTCTATCCTCTGACATTCTATTGGTTAATGTTCAATCGTATTGAAGCTAGGTTTCCTATTCTGTAGGAATGTCATTACATTTTTATAATTTTTATTCCAGACAGCAGCTATCAGTCGACTCTTATCTGTTTTCTTCTGTTAAGGGTTCTTGTACTTTGCACACCGTGTATACAGGATCTCTGAGTTGTATCGTCTATCGCCAACATGACTAAGTGCTGGTTCTATTTCCTTTGAGACCAGGAGACGCTTTGAAACCCCACAGTTAAGCACTTCCGTTTCTTTAGAGCAAGGGCTTTACCTGTCAGCTGTACAGCTAACATTTTACATGTCGGCATTTGTTATTTGATTTCTTACGTTGTTTGTGAGCGCGCTGTCCTGTACTGCCGTTGTTATTTAAATTGTCCATATGTCATTTAAAAACTTAACATTTCGATGCTATTTTTATTATTCCTTTTCCTTTATAGTTATCATCTGCAGTAGAGCTATAATATTTGTTTTCTTTATTTATAACCCTGTTTTAGTTTGTGGTTTTAATTATTTTAAAAGTAGGTCGAGTGTCTGTTTTAAGTTCAATTAGTCTCTATGGTGGTATGACTTTCTATTGCTTTTCAAAAATATTTAATTAAGTTAGTGCTGGTCCAATTCTTCTAATGCTTTCCATCCTGTTTGGCATCGTTTGATTTTCAGTATTTTCTCTGCTCTGATGATTTTTCAAATGATTAAAATTCTGGGTATTTAGTGTCTCCTATCGCAGGAAGCCATGGCAATGCAGAAACTGAACAGCTTGAAGAAATTATGACAGAGCACAAAGAAAATGATAAAAGTAAAAGTCTTCAGAGCCTGTGTTTTTCCTGTGGAAGCTTATGGCTGCGAATCATGGACGATTACCAAACCTTCCAGACAAAGAATCGAATCCTTCGAGTCAAAATGTTACAGAAAGACAAATGTAGACATTCGGCAAGAGTTGAGCATACATGAGAACTGGTTTATCAATTCCACTTTGGCTAGAAAATGCAATTATATTGGTCACATCAAGAAACACAACGGTCTCGAGAGAACAGTGATGGAAGGTATGGTGCCAGGTAAAAGAGGTAGGTGTAGACCAAGAGGATGATGGCACCAAGATATCCAGGAATACCTGGATATGACTGTGGCGGAGGATGGAGTTTTGGCAAGGGAACGAGTTTCTTTCAGACAGACTGTGATGGGAGCGACGTTCTATAAAAGACAGGCTAGATGATGATCATGATATCGTAGGAATCAAGACCAAAGATGGTTTTCTCAAAGATTGGAAATAACACCTCTAGGGCGCACGTTCTTTTCCAGAAGTAGAAATGTGTTGTATCGCTGTCCCTTATTTAATTAAAAGAAAATTGCAGCACTACAAACCTAATTTCCTGTTCTACATTCCTGACCTCTAGCGTCAGATCCATCAAAATTATCGATAATCATATGACGAGACTACTGATTAAATAGATTTACTGAGATCGGCTCATTTCTTCCCAAAATATTGTACTTACAAGAACGTCTTACCCGGAGGATCGATATGGTACGAGTCCCTTTTATGATAACAATATGTGAATGTTTTATTTTATATTGGGAACTCTCTCTCTCTTTCTCTTTCTCTTTCTCTCTCTCTCTCTCTCTCTCTCTCTCTCTCTCCTCTGTCTCTCTCTCTCTCTCACACACACACACACACACACACACACACATATATA
The DNA here is from genome assembly GCA_036924085.1 of Ariolimax columbianus. Lineage (NCBI taxonomy): Eukaryota > Metazoa > Mollusca > Gastropoda > Stylommatophora > Arionidae > Ariolimax > Ariolimax columbianus. The sequence continues at coordinate 41,562,132 of JAVGWX010000003.1, read as the reverse complement.
TACACACACACACACACACACACACATATATATATATATATATATATATATATATATATATATATATATATATATATAAATACACATTTAATTGTTTATCGCTCGTTCTTTGCAGATTTATTTGTCACCATTTCGTGATCTTGGTTTTTCCTTTGCTATTCCGTGGTCCAGCATATCGTGAGATATTTTTTAAAAAGTTTATTGGAAAAATGTATTTGCAACTAATATGCCAAGTTGACTGTTATTAATGTATTTAGAACTTGAAACGAAGATTGATCTCCTAGGTATTTGTAAACCCTTGAATGTAGTCGATTTTATAATTGTACGTGAAACCCACGATAATGGTTGATGTCTGAAATATATTACAAGCTCACGATAAAGGCGAATATCACAAGAGTATGTGAAACCTATGATAATGCTTGATTTCATGATCGTATGTGAAAACTATGATAATGCTTGATTTCATTATTGTATGTGAAAACTATGATAACGCTTGATTTCATGATTGTATGTGAAAACTATGATAATGCTTGATTTCATGATTGTATGTGAAAACTATGATAAAGCTTGATTTCATGATTGTATGTGAAAACTATGATAATGCTTGATTTCATGATTGTATGTGAAAACTATGATAATGCTTGATTTCCTGATTGTATGTCAAAACTATGATAATGCTTGATTTCATGATTGTATGTGAAAACTATGATAATGCTTGATTTCATGATTGTATGTGAAAACTATGATAATGCTTGATTTCATGATTGTATGTGAAAACTATGATAATGCTTGATTTCATGATTGTATGTGAAAACTATGATAATGCTTGATTTCATGATTGTATGTGAAAACTATGATAATGCTTGATTTCATGATTGTATGTGAAAACTATGATAATGCTTGATTTCATGATTGTATGTGAAAACTATGATAATGCTTGATTTCATGATTGTATGTGAAACCTATGATAACATTGATTTTATAAATATATTTGAATCTAGTCGTCATGCTGGTTAGTGGTCGTTCAGATAGCAATCCTCATTCAAATACATATCTATTGTTTTGCCTCATTATTTGTCAAAACTTCAGTTTTTGTTTAACTGTTTTAAAATTTAAAAATAATGATTGTGCCAGTTTAGAGGGTGTCTTAAACTTAAGAAATCCGCCGTATTACTAAATGTATAGTTGTTGTATATGTAAATGTGTCCATATCTTTATTGTTTTCATCCCTGCATAATGTACAATTAATACTGCTTTAATTTTAGTCAACAATGAGTTGTGACTTGTAATGTACGAAATTTAGTAACTCGTATTTCACATAATTAAATTGAGTTACATGTACATAAATGATATATTGTATAGAGCTAAACTTAGTCTTAGATATAGTAAGGTGATAGTAACATTTCAGCTTGTGTGTTTGATCAAGTTCATATGGAATGGACGTCTATAAAGTGAGGAACGGTCAATCAAAAGGGGACATAGGTTGATATAGAGGGAAAGAAGGTTGAAGATTTTGAGGACTTCTTTCATGGATGACCTTTAGATGGCAACGCACATATCACGTGGTGGTGCTGCTGAAATACTACTGGTCTACGGTGTTGTCAGGATCAAATGCCGTCAGGTATAGCTCATTATATATATCATAAGGTTGCATACATTTCCATCTGGCATTGAAGATCGAAATGCATTTTTTACAATATCAATTTGACTACATTTTGCACCACCATTCAGTGGTTTTACCACTTTCAATTATGAAAAAAGTTGAGCTTTAATAGCGACATTTGTATGACGGATAGACTCCATCATTGAATGAATTTTGATAGAAATGTAATATTTGTAACTTTATTTTGAACAAGAAAGAAACATCTACTTAATAATAACATTAGTAATACAACAAATTAAAATATAATTATTAATAAACAATGGAATATATCCAAGTTGATACTATGAAACGCGCATTTATGCAGACATTTCGTTAAAGCTCGTTCAATTTTGCTTGCACGGTCTGATCGATTTAACCAGCACATAGCTCTTATAATTTCTAACAGAGAGCATCAATATTTAGTTTTATAGATAGGATATATTAAGTAGTGAGATATCAATTGATTTTGGTAAGATGATTATCTGAGTGGCGGAAACAGCTGATACGCAATATGACTCTAGCGGTCAGACCTTGAATGTTGGCAGAACGAGAAAAAATGTCGGGAAAAATATTCTATTTTGTGTCACTTAACACTAAAGCGATTTATACATGATGAGGGAAATGGTGCTAGCAAAATGGACACCTGTCCAGTACACGAGCACACATGCCTTCGAGTAGCTGTTTCACCATGGTGATGAACTTGTTGGGGCAGCCAAACTTGGAATTATCATCCACAGCCATCCTCTGTTAACTGTATCAAATGCCTTTTTCAAATCAATAAATGTGGTGTTCAAGGCCTGATTTTGTTCCCGACACTTCTCTTGTACTTGGCGAGCGGCAAAAATCATGTCCACTGCTCCTCTTCCGGCTCTGAACCCACATTGGCTTTCTGGGAGATGGTGCCTTTGTTCAAGGTGTTTGTTGAGCCTGTTTAGCAGGAAGTATATATGATACGTGATATAACCTGCTTTTTCTTAAAATATGAGCTGCACATAATAGTCACAGATTGATCTCAATGTATTGGCAACACATTATATAAATAGACTGATCTCAATGTACCGGCAAAACATGATTGACACAGGTTGATTTCAATGTATGTGATACTCAAAGTGTTTAAAGACTTAGTTAGGTTTAGATTGGAGTACTGTGTTCAGGTGTGGAGTTCTTTTCAAAGCTGGAATATAAATATGCTGCAAAGGCAAAGAAGAGCATCGAATTATATTTATGAGGAAAGACTAAGAAAAACCGGCCTACAGTGTTTAGATAAGAGAAGAATTTGAGGTGATTTAAAAGGTTTATAAAATAATCAATGAAAAGAATATATTAAACTATAAGAAGTTGTTCAAAGTACAGCCGTCTACAAAAACAGTCACACAGGGATTTAAAAAAGGCTCAGATTAGATGCCAGGAAATATTTTTTTTCTCAGAGTGGCGAATACTTGGACTGTGCTGCCACTTGAAATAGTAGAGGCAGGGTTAATTAAGGCTTTCAAGAATAAATTGGATGGGCATATATATTTTTAGGTCAAGTAGAAACTGGCATGTGTGTGTGCTCGTGTACTGGACAGCGGTGCAATCTCTAAAACGTTTCTAGTATCAAACGGAGTAAAACAAGGATGTGTACTCGCCCCAACTTTGTTCAGCATGATGTTCGCGGCCCCGATGACAGACGCCTTCAGATTTTTGAAGCTTGGAATATCCATAAAGTACCACACAGATGGCAAATTACTCAATTCCAGAAGAATGAAGGCCAAAACCAAAGTGGCTGGCGACATAATCAGAGAACTTGTATTTGCTGACGACTGCGCTCTAATGAGCAGCTCAGAACTGAACATGCAGGTTGGAATGGACCAGTTCTCTGCCGCATGCAAACATTTTGGCCTGACCATAAATGCCAAAAAAAAAAGAGGTCATGTACCAACCAGCACCAGGCATGCCGTACACAAAACCAGAGACTACAGTCAGCGGGCAGACGTTGAATGCCGTAGACAAATTCACATATCTGGGCAGCACGCTGTCGAGATCTGTCAGCCTAGACGATGAGGTGGCAAGCAGAATAGCAAAGGCCAGCACAGCCTTTGGTAGAATGCGCTCGATGGTCTGGGCACGTCGTGGCATCAGCGTCAAGACCAAACTCAAAGTCTACCGTGCAACCATCATTCCAACCCTACTATACGCTTGCGAAAGCTGGACTGTATACTCTGGACATGCAAGGAGGTTAAACTACTTCCACACATGTTGCCTGAGACGAATATTCCACATCCGATGGCAAGATCGTGTCACTGACATCGAGGTTCTCTCGAGGGCTTACATGCCCAGCATCCATGCACTGCTAGAAAAAGCACGACTACGATGGGCCGGACACCTCGTCCATATGTCAGACGAGCGGCTCCCAAAGAAGCGAAATGAGAGAGGGATGGCGCGAGAGAGGGCGCCCAAAGAAACGTTTTAAAGACGGTCTGAAGGACTCACTAAAAAGTTGCCAGATAGACATCGACACCTGGGAATATCTTGCGCAAAACAGATCTGACTGGAGAAGCGCAGTCAAATCGGGTGTAGCTGCCGCTGAAGACGACCGTGTTGTGAAAGCTCAGAGCAGACACGAGACGCGGAAATCCCGAGTAGCGGGAACACCATCCCCTTCTACAAACCTCGTGTGCCCGATTTGTAGCAGATGTTTTCGTGCTCGCATTGGCCTGTTCAGCCACATGCGCACCCATACCCAACAGGGAAATCTGTGACAAGGATGATGTCGGTGGTCTTCATCGACAACGATGGGCAGCTATTATTATTAGAAACTGGTTGTATACAAACAGCAGTATTTAAAACCAGTATAAAGACTTTGAATTAAGTTAAGGTATAAATGTATAGGTAATTTATGATAGAAACCAATTGTTTTTCAAATCTTTATAACACATGATATTGACAAGTTGTTGTCAATATGTAGTTAAATTATGATATAAATATATTGTTGTCCATGTAAAGTTGACACAAATTAGATACAGATTGATCTCACTGAATGTGCAATACAAGAAAAATGTGTACATTTATCAATAGATGGACAACATTTGATTGCAGCTGATATTTCTCAATATATATATATATATATATATATATATATATATATATAACATTATTATGGTCCATATTTCCTTTTGTGTGACATCGTACGACAAAAGTTGATATTAAAAAATGTATGGGCAACATACGATATAGGTTCATATCTCTAAGTGAAGTCAAGAGGTTAAGGCACTCACCTCTCACAATGATGAACGGAAGCAGTGGGCGATCAAATCCCGCGTTTCAAGCGATCCCTGGTCTCAAGGGAGATAAGACCAGAATGCTTGCATCCCGAGTTACCTACAGTCGTCTCGACCAATAGTTTTACCACTGATCCAAGGTAACTCTGGATAAGAGTGAGATTGATAACCATGTATATTCTTCCTCACTATAATCAAAATACTGCGGAAATCAAATTATTAAGATCAATTCGTCTGATAGTGTGGCCATCATCGCTTCGCGATGGGCAATAGCTATAAGCAATATATGATATAGGTTGATATCTCTAAGTGTAGAACCAACATATGGAAGAAGTAAATATTTATAGGTTTATTACCAACATATGACAGAAGTAAATATTTATAGGTTAATAACCAACATATGAAAGAAGTAAATATTTATAGGTTTGTAACCAACATATGAAAGAAGTAAATATTTATAGGTTTATAACCAACATATGAAAGAAGTAAATATTTATAGGTTTATTACCAACATATGAAATAAGTAAAAATGTATAGGTGTATAACCAACACACGAAAGAAGTAAATATTTACAGATTTATAACCAACATATGAAAGAAGTAAATATTTATAGGCGTATAGCCAACATATGGTAGAGGTCAATATTTATAGGTGTATAACCAACACATGATTAAGGTAAATATTTATAAATGTGTAGTCAATTTGTGATAGAAGTTGATATTTATAAATTCATGTGCAACATATCCTAGAATCGAAATATGCGCAATGTATCAGTAACATGTTATAATGAATGATTTCTTCAATATGTGTTCAATCTATAATGCATCTAACTATTCTCCTAAATGTAAGCACACATTCCCCGGCCCCACTTCATCATCTCTCATCCCATTTCCTACATTTCTGTGGTGGCCATTGGGTTTGTCTCAAATTCCAGTCGCCATGACCGTTCTGTTTTACCGGAGACCTTCGTTCAAGCTGAATCAGAAGTAATTGCATTTTCCGGATAGATCGAACATCGCGTGAAGACAAAAGTCGCTGGTGTGTGATGTTCTCTCAGGGACACGACCGCCTATTATTGACATGAAGTACCCACGGAAGACGAGGCATCAACTTCTCCCATGACTGGAAGTTGTCAGTCAAATAATACTGCAGTTTCTAGTCAAAACACTGGAGATTTCAGTATTGACTTTCAGTGTCTTGGTAGTTTCATTAAGTAGGAATGATTTCTCACAGGAGTTGCTGATTGTGCCTTTTCTTGTGACTCATCCAGACTATAAGCACGAGAGAATATATTACTAACTAGCCGGGCTGAAATTGGGCTCCCGACTAACGTTGTCAAACACAAATAATCACACAGATTCTGTAGCAGTTGTCGTTGTACTTGTAGTAAAGGGTCACACGATATACTTTGAGATAATGGAGGGGCCAATAATCTAATACTTATGAAGTAGCCAACTATGGACAAATAAGAAAAGCCATTTTTAAGTCCAGTATAACACAAGAACATGAAGAGTTGGTGGTCTGTTGTTGCGGTGAATGCCCGTAATGAGTAGGTTGATTTTTTTTGTGCGCCCTGAAAAGAATGTTTAATTTTGGTTACAGTAGCTTTCCTCACATTCCTAGCGTGCTGATGAAGTGGACCGGGGTCCTCCAGGCGTTTGTGCTATGCTCGGCTTCATCTACGTGTCACTTACGCCGATTCCTCACCTCATTTGGCAGACTACCAAGAACAAAAGTCCGTTTTCAAAGAGGACTTCGTGGAAGTCGAGATGTGAGTCTTGACCAGTACATTTTGCCTGACCCTGACTAACACGTCTGATCAATATGTTGTCACTGACCAGACGTTAGTCTTCCTCCCCATTCGATGGTCAATGAGTTGGTCAGTTTGGTTTACAATCCCGAAGTTTCATGTTCAAAAACACCTTGTGCTCAGTTTGATAGATCGGGCATGACTGTCTCTGCCAGTCAACCTAGGTGTAAATGGGTACCGGACGAAGTCATTAGATCATTTTTGAGGTCCAACGGAAGATACATATTTGGGGAGCTGTCGTCGGCACCTTCAGCAATGGAAGAGACTAAGCACATATGAAGGAGGCCAAGGTGCAGTAAAGACGGTTCTATGAATCATTCTCTATTGGTTAGTTGCATAACATAAGAACATGAAGTGGGCGACACTGAAATCGACATTCAGCCAGATGTACGTTATCGACTCTTGTTCACCCAATGCATCAGAGATTCAATGAATTTGGAAAAAGGAGATTAAAGTAGAAGAACTTTTGTAGAACTAACCAAAACAAAGAAGTGAAGAGACCCTATCAACACCAAAGTCGATCCGTAATGTACGCAAACTCATCTGGAAGCAGCAGCTCTTTCGAGAGGTTATCGAAAATAAACTATGTATCGAAAGCAAGAACAGTCAGACTGAAACGGAAAGAAGAGTCATTACCTTGAGATACATAAAGAAGAGCTATCCAAGCACTGATTGGACCCATGCACACACTGACTGGACACATGCATACACTGACTGGACACATGCATACACTGACTGGACCCATGCATACACTGACTGGACACATGCATACACTGACTGGACCCATGCAAGCACTGATTGGACCCATGCATACACTGACTGGACCAATGCATACACTGACTTGACCCATGCAAGCACTGATTGGACCCATGCACACATTGACTGGACACATGCATACACTGACTGGACCCATGCATACACTGATTGGACCCATGCATACACTGACTGGACCAATGCATACACTGACTTGACCCATGCAAGCACTGACTGGACCCATGCATACACTGAATGGACACATGCATACACTGACTGGACACATGCAAGCACTGACTGGACCAATGCACACACTGACTGGACCAATGCATACACTGACTGGACCGATGTATACACTGATTGGACCCATGCACACACTGACTGGACCAGTGAATACACTGACTAGACCAATGCATACACTGACTGGACCAATGCACACACTGACTGGACCAGTGCATACACTGACTAGACCCATGCATACACTGAAGGTTGTTCAACAAATGTTACAGAAAATGGAGATGTAGGGATAATTCTGAGTCAAACAAACGGAAGAAAGACAACACTGTCAGTGGTCACTGGAAAATTCTCAAGTAGTTTCACAGCTGATGAAAAACCGTTAAAAGCTGCAGCAGAAACTATGCTAACAGACGAAAGTAATGAACATGAAGTACTTTTTTTTTAACATATGCCCTGTCGTGGTTACAGCGCCAGAGAAATGCAGACCTAAATACTTACTTTCCGTGTCCTAGGCACTACGTCACACATAATTATTCCAGTATTCAGCTACGTGAATTGCCCTGCCACTGGCACTCAGCAGGTCATCCATGTTACAGTTCGCTGGGAGGTTTGGGCAGATCATCAGATGGTTCTGGTCTTGTGTTACTCCACATTCGCATGTTTCATTATCCCTGTATCCCCATCTTTTCAGGTTTTTCATGCATCGTGATACACCAGTTCGAAGTCTATTTAGTGACTTCCATGTTGCGTACGGCAAGAGATGTCTAGGCGTAGGTTCCTTCCGTAACTCGATCAAGGACCTGTGGCTGCTGTTTCCAACTTTCGATGCGACGATTTCCTGGACTAGTCTGTATGGGGTGTATGCACCTGATGGCTGAACATAGAGTGTCTTGTGTCATTTACCTGTTTCTCTCTTTCCATCTCTGACGCGACAGTTCTTCGTATCTCTGGTGGCGTTATGCCGATTATGGGAATATTTTTCAGTTGATGTAGGTTTTAGGCATCAAGTAACTATTAGGCCAGTCTCATTTATTGATGTATCTATATGTTTGACATGTGCAGAGTTCTTCCAAACTGGTGCAGAGAAACACAGAGTGAGTGCTGATGTTCCGAGGATCTGGCTTTGCTCCCCATGTTGTGCCAGTCTGTTTTCGTATGATACTGTTTCTCGCATGTATTTTCTGTTTTGTCTACAAACAAACTTTACTCCCAAGTATTAGGGGGCCGTTCTGTCTTTTAGATCCTGTCCTTGCCATTTGATCTGTAACTCTCGGTTCGCCTCTTTATTTCTGAGATGGTCGGCACAGACTTGATTTTTGCTAAGGTTTGGTTTGAGGTGATTTGTTTAGTAATATAGAGCAATGGCATTAAGGGCGTTTGTCAGTTTCTTCGAAGCCCGTTCCCTGGGCAGCTACTGCCGTATCATCGGAAAATGTGAATTTTGTCATCTCTGTATTTATAGGTTGATCGTTGGTGTATACATTATACTACATAGGTGCCAGGACACGTAATTGTGTAAGCCCATTTTTTTTGGTTTCGCCAACAACTTTTTTTACCCCCAAAAAATGACGTAGAATCGCCTATTCGGCAGGATACAATTAATGAGGTTTGTGAGACGCCAGACTTTGTCATAGAATATAGCTTAGCAAACAACTTCTGGTGGTTTATGGTGTCATACGCTGCACTTAAGTCAATAAAAATTACTCCTGTGATCTGTTTACGTTCGTACCCGTCCTTGATCAGTTGTGCCAGGTTAAGAATCTGTCCGCAACATGATCTTCCAGACCTGAAGCCTGCTTGCTCTTTGGTGAGTTTCTTGTCTTTGAGGGGGGCTATACGGTTCAGGATAATTCTTTCAAAGACTTCATACATATGGCACAGTAGTGAAACCGGTCGGAAGTTCTGAGGTTCTGATGCGGTTTTCCCTGGTTTTAGCAAAGCAACCACATGGGAATGTTCTCCAGATTTGAGTAATTTCCATAGAACAGATGCATGTGTTGAACAGCTTCAGCAGCCATGTGATGGTTTCTTGCCCAAAGTTTTTAATTTGCTCTGTCCTCAAGTCATTTGGGTCAGCTGCTTTGTTGTTTTTCATTTGATGTGTTGCGTCATTTAGTTCTTGCAAGGAGATGGTATCGCCAATATGTCATTCTCCTGTTTACAATCTCGCTGGATATTGGTCTGCTCTGCTTTTTTAGTGATTTTCCCGTTCAATAGTAGTTGGTGGGCTATTTGATTGGATGTGACCTGTGTTATGGTTGCAGGAGCGCTTGCTGGATCATTTCTTAAGTTTTTAATAAGTTTCCAGGCGCGTCTGCTGTTTTGTTTCATATCATGGTCTTTCACAAAGTGGCGTCATTTTTCTGTTTTTGACTCTGATATAGCATGTAGCAGGTCTTCCCCAGCCTGGAAGGTTTCATCAGAGAAAGGGTCACTTTGAAATAGTGCTTGGTAGTGCTCGTATAGCGCCTTTGATTTATCTATAAGGCATGGAATATAGTGAGTTCTGGAGCCTCTTGTTATGTGGTGCCTAGAAATTCTTTTTACGAGTTTGACAAAGGGCTCATATTTTGCGGGGGTTAGTTCTAATTTATGCACCTCTTTATCTAGGTCATAGGCAAGTGGACCCAATTTGGCGCTTTGGAACTTGAAGCGTCTTTTGAATGGTACGCTTTTCGATTTGACAACTGCCTTGATGGTGCATGATATGGGCCTGTGTTGCCTCCGTGGTATGGGTTCCTCTACAGATTTTGCCACTTAGTGTATTATCCTGTAACTAACAAATACGTTGTCAGGATTGTAACCTTTTCCCCATCTGTCGCACATAAAGCAAACTGCAGGAGTTGATTGGTAGATTGGATAGAGCGGCCCATAGTTTTGGTAAGGAAATAAATGCAGATAAAACAAAGCTCATGACTAATAACATAGAGGGGTTTAAATCTATAATCGAAGCACATGGGCAGAAACTTGAGGCGGTACAACGTTTCCATTGTACAGTTTCTTCAGTATTCTTTCGTCTGCTCTCCAGCTTGTGCCAGCAAGTTTCCTCATGATTGCCATTCTTTGTCTTGCTCTCATTCGATTTCTCTCGATCTGACCTTTCCATGTCATGCGCCGATCAAATGTGGCGCCCAAGTAGTTTGGGTTGTCGTTTAGCCGTAGATATGTGCCATTGAGACTTCTTTTGGTGTTCTGTGGTTTATTTGAAAGTTAGAATATCGTACATGTTTTTTTTCTTCATTTATTTTGACCAGCCATTATTTCGCCCACTCCTCCAGCGATGTTAGGGCCTGCTGCATCCGATTGTTTGCTACGGTGAGATTTTCTGCAGAGGTCCACATAGCCAGATCGTCTGCAAACATGGAGCTGTGGACACTTCTTGGTATATTCTCTATGATCTTGTTTATATACACCAAAAAAAAGTGTGGGTGACAGTACTCCTTGGGGTACTCCTTGCTCCAGTGTCACCTTTTTGCTCATCTGCCCTTGTACTTGAACTCTGGCTGTTCTGTTTTCGAGGTAGTGGCTAATCCATCTGTACATTTTTCCAGATACTTCTCTTCTTCATAGCTTGACTTTAAGTCCCTCTTTCCACACCTTGCCAAATGCCTTCTCTAAATCCAACCAAACCACTACTGTATGATTTTTCTCTTGGTAAGCATCCTCTATTTCCTGCGCTATGACAGTGATCTGGTCCTCAGTGAATCTGTTTTTGTCTAAATCCTGATTGCTGTGGAATTAATATGTGTTTTGCTTCCAGGTGCCACATCAGTCCGGTGTTTATCATACGCTCCATCAGTTTACCTACACAGCTCAGTAGACTGATATGCCTGTATCCATTTGGATCTGTTCTATCTTTTTCTTTCTTTGGTACTGGTATAAGAACAGCATCTTTCCATGCATGTGGTACTTCTTCTTCTTCATCTTCATCGTACGCAGTCAGACAGTAACCATTATTTTTTCGAAAAAAGCGGCGGTTATCCTGAGACTGTCGACACTGCCATAGAGCTTGCCTTGTATTTCCACTGGTGATGGCCACATCTGCTCTCTCTGATCCTCGTATGTCGGGCAGTTCTGCAGAAGATGCTCAGCAGTCATTTTCTCGGTACCCCACGGGCATTCGTCGGTACCACCTATGTTCAATCTGTTGAATAGGTGGTACCTCAGTCTATTGTGGCCAGTGCGAAGTCTGAAGACAACGACCTGCTATCTTCTGTTCAACTGGTAAAAAGGCCTGTGGTACAATTCTCCTTTTCCAGCTTTGGTTCAGGACTGAAAGTAACTTCCTTTTTGCTGTTTGGCCCAACCCCATCAGCATTTAATTTGTTACCCCATCTATTCCGGGCGATTTCTTTTTCTTTAAAGTTCTCATGGCCTCATTCATTTCATTCATTGTTAGTTTTGCCACACTGTGCTCCTCTGGTGCAATATTGATGTTGTCGTGGCTCTTTTGTTCTTCACTTATGTCTGTATGCCTATCTGTAGGGACATCAATATGGTTTTGCTCTGGCATAATATTCTATAAGAGCGTTTGCTGCTTCTTTTCTGTAAGCATGTTGTCACTCTGCTTGACGGTAATTTGTTTATTTGATGGTATTTCGTCATTAATGGCTTTGACTAATCTCCATAATTTGTTTCCTTCTCCATCTAGATTGAGGCTTTCTGTTTTTTTTTCCAAATGTCTCTTGTTACTTGGTTCAGTGTTCTTTTGTATTTCGCAGTGATGGCCTTGAGGGAGATATTTGATGCAATAGATTGCTCTCTCTCTCTCTCTCTCTCTCTCTCTCTCTCTCTCTCTCTCTGCCGTGTTCCTAGCGTTTGAGACTTCATCCTCAGCTTTCTGCAGCTCATGATTCCAATATGGCTTATAGTTTTTCCTTGCCAATCTTGGAATGGTCTTGGTGGCTGCTTGCAGTATTGCTTTGCTTAGGCTTTCCACCATATGTTTCTTATTGTTATTTCGTGTGTTGATAGTTTCACACAGTCCATCTGTCAACATTGCAAATCTGCGCTAGTCGGCTCGTCTGTAGTTCCAACGTAGCAGCGGTTTTATTTTCTGGGGGTCCACTTCCATATTAATATCTAGCCTATTTGGCCTGTGGTCGCTACCTGCCAATTGGTCTAGCACCTGGCGATCTATTTTGTGATGGATATCCCCCGTGGAGAAGGCCAAGTCTGGAGTGGAGGTGGTATCCCATCTTCTGGAATAGAAGCTAGGACTGTCGTCCGGTCTATTGATAAGATAGAGATTTGTGTCTATCTCTTAGTCTTCCACTTCATCCCCTCTGCTGTCTGTGTCTGAATATCCCCATCTATCCGAGTGACTGTTAAAGTCTCCAACAACTAGGCAGCTGGAGTCCTTGATTTCCAAACTCGAGAGCGACAGGTTTTTGTTGGGTGGGCCATACAGGTTGAATATACGGATTTTCGTTTCATGTGTCATTATATCGACTCCTACAATTTCTGCTTGTCCGATGTGATTTACAGATACTGCGCTACTTGGTATGCAGTTACGTGTCAGTATCACAGCCCCTCCTTTGTGACCATCTCTATTAAGTCGGAAGGTCTGGTATCCTCTGATTGAAAATCTGTGGTTATTATTGAGGTGCGTTTCTTGGATGCATGCCACGTCTATCTTGCCTTCGTACAGGCGATTTGTTAGGGAAACCTTCTTGTTAAGGACTCTCTCCGCATTCCACTGTAGTATTTTTAGGGTCTTGTGTTTTCGGTCAATAGCTCTTGCCCCATCTCCTTGTGCCTTGACGCCACAGAACATGGATGGATGACCACCAGTAGCATCAGGTGGGCCCCTTCGAGGCATGGGGCCCGGCACTCTCTATGCCTGGTGGGACTCCACAGGATGAGCATCATACTGTCTTCTTTTAAATTGTGACGTCATCATGCAGCGATTTACGTTGCACTGTTTCGTTAGGCCTGTGGCCCAGTGCATCTGATTTCAACAGGCGTTTCTGTAGGGTTGCCCTCCTTAGCCCTTTGCTGTACCCACCCCATCTGAAAGGTACCAGTTGTTTGAGGTCAGAGTTGTCTCTCTTAGGAAAGTTGTCTTGCAGGACTGTCGAGTCTTCCCCACCCTGATCGAAAGGGTGAAGATGATGATATGATGAGCTTATGTACTAATTTTTCAAGTATCCCCGAAGAGAGGCTCCTCTGCAGTGATGGTACGCCTAGCATTCCCCGCCACCTGGGAGGTTGTCACAAAGGGGGAGAGGTGCAATGTCCACTGTCTTGCATCTCTTCTGCGTCCATTGGGATGACTGATAGAAGACAAAAGTGAAGATCGAGGCAAGAATGCATTTAACCCATAAAGTGGGGGTGGATTGGTTTAGCCCAGAGCGTGTACCACTCTACGGTGGGTTCTGCAGCTCCCCCTAAAGGGCTCCACCTTCTCGTCGGCCTCTTAGTCTGGCCCCTCTCCAAGGACCTGTCCGGCTTGGGTGACCCGAACAGGAGTAAAACTTTCGCCGGCATAGCTCCCTAGATCACTGGAACGCGCAAGCTGTCCAACCCCGTCAAGGTGGGCCTACTTTTGGAGATCTGTTCACAACTATCAAAAGACGAAAGATGGCCTGGTGCGGGCACGTCGCGAGGTCCAATGGAATTACCAACTCTATACTCTTTGGTTCCGTGCCGGGACAGATAAGGCGAGGACGTCCAAGGAAGAGGTGGGTGGACAACATCACTTAGTGGTCAAGCCTTCGTCCCTTTGAGATACGACAGACGGCGGCAGACAGAGAAAAATGGGGTGGGATTTTGGGAGTGTCTTCAAGTGTGCCCCAACGACCTGATGGGTTACGGGATGAACTGATCTGAGCTATTAAACGATAGTTGTAATTTTAGATCACGCAAGAGCTGCAGTCCATTCTGCTCTGTCCAGTTCTCCAGCTCTTCTCTATTAGCATCTGATTCCTTGTAGCCCCGTGTAGTACTGTGACAGTTGAAGTCTCCCATGACTATTTTGTTCCCTTGTGATCGAAAAGAAAATTGTCAAACGGTGGCTTATATACTGAGGTCCCTGTACATGATTGGGTTTGGATTGTGAGGTTCTCTGTGTTTCCTCTGGAGGTTTGGCCCACTGAGCTTATATCTAGGTTTGGTGTGACAGCGCTACCATATTGCTTATGTGGTATCTCCGCAACAAGCGCCATTCTGTCTATTTTTGGTCTTCTGTCAGCGATTGGGAGATGGGTACATCGCATTTGCGCTGAATGCATATTTCAGGCAGTAGTGTTTTTTTTTATTGGCGGAGAGTTCTTCGATGTTGATTGAAATCAACAATAGGCCCTTTTTACATTCCATGGTATGATTAGTGCCTAGGTGTTAAAAGGACTGGCTGATTGAAAATTGTTTCCAGGGGACGCCCGACTGCCTTTTTGCTTGCAATCTTCGTGGAGGTTACTTTCGTGTACTCTATTAATTATTTCCAGTTGAATAGAAGTGAGCAGGTTGTGGGTTTCAGACTCAGCACAGGCCACAAGAGAATACGATGCAATATATTTAAAAAATTGAAGATATGTGCTATTGACGAATGTACCTTTGGTACTGGGAAAATTACCCCTGAACATCAGCTGCAAAAATTGTCCCACATACGAGGACCAGAGAAAGCACATGTGGCCATCACCAGTGCTAACACTATACAAGTTCTGTAGCAGTGAAGACAGCCTCATGCTTTCTTTGAACAGATTCAAGTCTGACATTTTACGAAGAAGAAGAAGAAGCATAAGACTGTTGACGTTCTTGTTCTGTGATTATTTACTGAGTTGGTTTTTTGTCGGAGAAATGAGAATATGGTCACTACGATATTGGTTGAATGTCACAAGCCGCACGAAATAGTAGGATCAGCTGGTCTAGAATCGAAGAATCATCCATTCATGACATTTCATACCGGCACAATCACACAGGCCAAAAGCATACTGAGTGAGAAGTGGTCTTCTGGATTAAAGGAAAGTTCTGGACACAAAATAGCTTTATATATGATAAGAGAACATAATCTTTAATAACTCCTATTCTTGGGTATCACAGGAAGATGTAAACAAATGTGTCGTTATACACATATATAGAAATATGAAGTTATTCACATATATAGAAATATGAAGTTATACACATATATAGAAATATGAAGTTATACACATATATAGAAATGTGAAGTTATACACATATATAGAAATATGAAGTTATACACATATATAGAAATGTGAAGTTATACACATATATAGAAATATGAAGTTATACACATACATAGAAATGTGAAGTTATACACATATATAGAAATATGAAGTTATACACATATATAGAAATGTGAAGTTATATACATATATAGAAAAATGAAGTTATACACATATATAGAAATATGAAGTTATACACATATATATAAATATATCAACGATAGGAGAGTCGAGTAGCATCAAGGTCAGATGAAACATACTGGTCAAGACCGCCACCGCTCGGTAATGGCTAGTTCAGGTCATGCTTCTGGAAACAGGCTATGACACAGCAGTCCGATCACTGAGGTGGGGATCGACACTGTGATCCCCGTAGTGATTAATGGTTAGCCAAATTGCATTACATTCAATAAGACACCGATCAACCGTCTCAAGTAAGTCTCGGGATCTCAGAAGAGACACTATAAACGGTTACCAAAAAGAAACATCTTCAAGATTAAGTTACCACAATGCGAGCGACTACGAAAAACAACGAGGGAGGAAGACTAACGTCTGGTCAGGGAAAATATACTGAACAGACAAGTTAGTCAGTCAGGTAAAATATACTGAACAGACAAGTTAGTCAGTCAGGTAAAATATACTGAACAGACAAGTTAGTCAGTCAGGTAATAGGTACTGGCCATGACCCTCTCCTCAGCTTTCTAGTAGTTCTCCCTGGAAACGGGCTGTTTTTATGGCAGCCTAACGAGGTGAGTCATCGACGTGATCCCCGTAGTAGTGAGTGACACACAGATGAAGCGAAGCATAAGCACAACAACAACAACAAACAACAACAACAATAATAACATCAATGTAACACACGTACTTGCACATTCACAGGTTTTTATTTTCAATAAATCGCATAGCTGCTGATTAGTTGGAAAGGACGGAACTTGTGGCAGAATGTAGTAGCTTTCCTGACATCCGGAGTGTGTTGATGAAGTGGACCGGGGTCCTCCAGACGGTTGTGCAATGTTTGCCTTCACCTGCGTGTCACTCACTACTACGGTAATCACGTCGAACGACACCTTGTTAGCCAGACTGTTGTCTTCGACAACAGCCCGTTTCTACGACGACCAACGAGGAGGTCAGGTGAGGGTCTTGGCCAGTATATTTCTCCTGACCCTGACTAACATTATCTGATCCGTAATGGTTGCTGATCTGGAGGAAGATTTATAAGTTTTTTTTAAGGAGAAATAATCATCTTTCCAAAGTTGTGGTTACCTAGTCACACAGTTTGCTACTTTGCCTACCCGTATTGTAAGTCAGGTACACAGTTTGAGCTGGGTAAGTCTGGATCGTGACGAGACCGAAGGGCGAACCTGGTCCTAATGCTATACGAAGCAAGCTCTCAAAACACTCTGCCATCTGGACGGCCACCATTAGGGAACATTTAGACCGACGAGTTTAGATCTTCCAAAAGTTACGTTTCAGTTCAGGAAAGTTCACGTGCTATAACCGCATCGAAAATCAGTTGCAATAGATCTCCAGTGTATTTCATCTCTGGTCAAAATGGTGCAATTTGCCAGGCTTTTTCCAGCCTATATCCTGATGTTATCCACCCACTTATAACGTTGTCTGCCTCTTGCACGACTGTCTTCTACCCTTCCCTCTAGTATGATCTTCAATAAGGAAGTATGTTTTGCTATATAGCCAAAATATCTTACCTGTCTTACCTTGATCTTTGTCAATAATTCTCTTTTCATCCATAACGTTTTCAATACCTCCACATTTGTTTCTTCTTTTTCCAAGAAATGCGACCAAATCTTATATGTATCCACATTTCGAAATCTTCATTACTTTTTTCCAACATGTTATTCATTGTCTATGCTTCTGTGCAATAAAGTAGTGACGAGTATACATAACACCTGACAGTTATCATTTTGAATTGATCATTTATCTGTTTAGTTGTCAGTATGTGTTGCATGTTGCTGAATTCCATCTTGGCAATACCTATTCTCTTTCTGATTTCTTTTTCCCAACTGCCTTCTTCCGTTATTATTTGACCTAGATAGGAGAAAATCTGTACCTGTTCCAGTAGTTGATATTCTATTTATACCTACATTCATGGTTTCTTGTCATTTTCCCATGGATCACAGCCTTTTGTTTCTTTATGTTTGTATCTAATCCAAAGTCTAGACTTATTTCGCATATTGTTGTCACATATATGTAAAGGAAGCTACTGTAACCTGTCATTGAACATCCTTTCTAGGCCACACAGAAGAGTAATCCCGCTCAATGTGGGAATTAGTAACAACAACAAACATCTTCAACTTTTGCTCACTTTTTGCTATAAAAACTGTATCATTCGCATATATAAGGTTATTCATCGCCATCCCTCCAATGACACGCCCTGGCATTCCTGCTGTCTCTTTCAATATTTGTTCTGTGTAGATATTAAAAATACAAAGGGATAATACACATCCTTGTCTCACTCATCATTTAGCATCTATTCTTGAAGAGCATATCTTTCATACTTTTATTGTGGTAGTTTGTTCCCAGTACATACTACTGAGCAACCTTATGTCTTTACCATCTGGACCTATTTCTTCTTGACTTTTAATTAATTTTCCATTTTGAACTCAGTAGTCAAAAGCCTTCTGGTAGTCTATGAAGCAAAAACAAATGTCATTGTGTATTTGTATATATTTCTCTGTCATAGTTTTCAAACACAAAATTGCTTTTCTTGTTCCACTTTACTTTGGAAACCCAAATTGGTCTTCTGAAATGTCAGTATCTTAATTGTGTGACTCATCAGGCTGATTGTTCTAAAGTATGAACATTCTGTTGCATGAGGTGTTTTTGGCATTGTTATAAATGTTGATGTTGTCATGCCAGTTGATTACATCCAGTATTGTATTTGCCATTACACAGATCAAAGAGTATATATTTACCAAAGACCGCCAGGGCCTCCATAATTTCTTTGTTTATGCTGTCTGGGCCTGCTGCCTTCCCTTTTGCCATAATTTGAATCACATTCTTCACCTGTGAAGTAAGGATGCTGTATCCTTCATTATCACATACGGATGGTTTATCTCCGTGACTGTCCTCAAAAAGTTTTCTTGTATATTCCGCCCATCTGTTCGATATGTCACTCTCATCCATCAATATGGCCCTATTCTTGTCTCGAATGCATCCTCCTCCTTGGTCCTCATGTGTCTTGTTTGTTGGTTTTTCTATTTTCATATGCATTTCTCTTGAATTTTGTTTTAGTCGCATGTCTTCCATTACCTTGTGTTTTTATAACAACCACTGTTCTTTCATTTGCTTGCACATTGTACGCATCTCATGCATATTCAGGAGTGTGTTTAGCCGTCTTTCTGTCTGTCATTTAGTTAAAACGTCATCTGTCATCCATTCTTAGTTCCTTCCTACGTTCCTTATCTGGTAGTGATGTATTTGCTGCTTCCATACTGGTTTTTAGGCGTTTCCATTTAGCGTTTATTCTCTCCTTTGTGTTTTCTTATTTGTAAATCTTCTGGTTTTGTGACTACGTTTTCATACTCGTTCTTTACTACTGCCATATAGTCGTGTCTGATACAGCGCTAACTTTGTCTGTATTCACTGATTTTATTCCGTTTCTCTCTGTGATTTTGAGTTTTTTTTGTATTTTTATAATTATATGTCTCAGCAAAACACAAATGTGAAAGTGACGGATGGATAATTTGAGTTTTTATATATAATGAATGAAGAAAACTATGATTACGGCTGTTTGATCCTTGCTGGGGTCCCCTGGAGAAATGAGAACATGAACAATAAAAGCCATTTGCTCCACCAATCGCTGTGAAATGTGTTTATATTTCGTCCTTGATTTACAAAAAAATATCATTTATTACAGTGGTTCATACCAAGAGGTCGGTGTCTTATCAGACGGCTCGAATCTTGATATCAAATGAAGACTGAAGCATATCTAAATACTGTTAATACATGTGTGTTCCGGACAGAATGTGAACAGAGGTAACAACAAAAACAACAACAAAACATATTTGAAGCAGTAACAATTTAACAGAAGAAATATAGTTGCAAGAAAATAATTCTTTGCAAATAAATTATAATACAGCAAATGGTGCAATTCTCTTATTCGTATTTATCAGACGTGTAGGATTCCTATCCTCCTGTGTGGTTTAGAAACGTGGACCCTACTTAAACAGGACATATCAAGACTAGATGCTTTTCCTATGCGTTACCAGCAACGCATCCTCTGTATCCAGTTGTTCGATCTCGTCCGTAATGTCGAGGTGTCTACAAAAACGATTCTCTCCTCATCTCGGACACTCTGGTTCGCCGCCACCTGTATATGTTTGGTCACGTGGTTCGGCTGGACCAGGAAGTACGGACTCACCAGATAATGTTCAAGTCTGCTATGTGTAAAAACGGTCTCTCACTGGCCGATTGGAGGCGTGGGAGGGGCTAGTCCAGTTCTACATGGCTAGACAGATGGCGCAGTAATCGGCTGCGGGTCTATATTGCTCTGATGTTTAATTTCATGATGGATGCCGACAAACCAAGGATTTGTCTGGAATTCACACTAGTCGACGACTTACTTGTTTTCACGGAAACATGTTATTGTTTTCCATTTAGACTGGTTAGTTCGTTTGTATTTTGTGATTTATTTTGTGATTATCCTGGTATGGACATCGGCTATATGAATAACACTACGCTTAAACCTGTGTCGTTTTTCCAGGTCTAGTTCACATGACTGAACTTCCGTAATTTCCGTGTGAAAATTTAGACACGACTATAATGGACTGAACACAACCGGGAACAGATGCCAAGCTAACTCACACGCTGAGTGATGTCCCTACGACCTCTTGTGGTTATGGAAAAGGCACGACACACACCGTTAGATGTCATCCCCCCTCCGCTGCCTTGCGGGATACCGGTCTACGGGAAAGGCTTCGGAAGTAAACTCTGAGGAAAAATCTGCATCCTTTACTATCTCTAGTCGTCTTGATAAATATCTTGCCACTGGCCAAAGGTAGCTCAGGACTAGAGAGTGACGTTAACAAAAGGCGTAGTTTCTTCCTCACTTTAATACAAATCACCGAGCAAGTCACCCACTTCAACGAACACAGCAAGAGAAATGACTGTCCACACGTCTGAACAAAGAGAGTGGTCTTCATCACTTGTCATGGCCAAATGTCATTCATATTACATGGCTCCGACAGAAAGCAGTCCCTCCTTCGACAGTTAACGAGGTTTGGCTACAAGTCTCAGCAGTTGGACATAATAGTAGTCGATCGACGCAAAGGGCCCTAGATGCCTAGGCGAACATTATTATTATTAAACAAGTTATTAAATTAAGAGCTGGTTAATGGTAGACTTTATAGCAAAATAATCGCCAGAGCAAGAATGTTTATGTAATTAAATTAGTTGTAATAGCCCCACACAGGAGAGATCACGAGACAGGCTTTTGCTGACAGAAATGATGATAGAAGCTTTGTTGTTCTGTCTTTTCACTTACCCTGATATGCCTTTTAGCGTCATATTATGAAGAGATCTCTAGAACGTGCCCGTATGTGTGTCTCATGCACAGTAGCATTTACTGCGTCAGATATTCCTGTAAGCCACCGTTTTCGTGGTCTGTCGTTGGCTTTGAATCATGCATTGTGTCTAAATATCATTGCTTTTTCTTTTATGGGAGAGAGGTGATGGGGGTAGTTGTGTGGTGGAAGTCTTTTTACGTTGTCAAACCTTTTTAGTGACTGTATTTTAATGTAGTTCAAAATTGGTGTTGTTCCTACTAGTCTCCTGATGCCATCATTTCTGATCATGTCTCTCGTTGGTACGCGCAAGTGTTTTCGCAGGAATTTCATTTCTGTTGTTACGATGTAACGTTTTTCATTTGATGTTAGTGTCCAGTGTTGCTATTGATAGCATAGTGCCGGGACGAAAATCGTGTTGTATAAACTTCTTTTGGTAGTTATTATCACGTGCTTGCAATTAAGTATTGTACTTAATCGTCCAATGATCTGATTTGCCTTACATCTTTGTTGGATTTCCGCCGTATTTCTTCCGTTTGCTGATAACGTGCTCCCTAAGTATGGGACATCTTTCACCTGTTTCATGTGCTGTTTTTCAATGGCGATGTAAGGAGCATGCTTTGGAATCATTTAGCTAGATTTGAGGGCTCATCTCAACTTCCACTTTCAGTTATGGCAGCATTTGACACTATATAGATGTCCGTCTACTAATACATTGCTAACCTGATATTTTACTAACCTGACCTATTGGTAATTCGACTTATTGGTAACCTCACCTATTGCCAAAAGCTAGATAAATAACACCATATGTTTATTACAGTGAAATAGTCCGTCACACATGAAGGATGTGCTAGCAATATAATGCAGACAATGCTGGTTGCAGAAAGTTATAGCTAGGTACACACGCACATTATCAAGAGCTTCTGAAATTAAACGGTTTCTCTGCCAGATTTACAGGCTCTACTGTCTGAACTGAGCAACCAGCGCAAGATTGTCATGCAGTGGATACCTTCTCATTGTGCAGTACCAGGAAACGAGTGAGCAGATCGACTGGCAAAGGAGGGTGCTGCAGACGAGCAACCAGATGTGCCAGTTACATATCAACATAAGATAAGGATGATCAAATCAATCAGAAAACCACCAACAGTAACACCAGGCGATTACCATAACATGAACAGGCAAAAGCAAACCGTAGTGTTGCGCTTTAGAACAGGACACAACCGACTCCGCAGCCACATGTACACAAACTTGAAGATTGGCAACTCAGCCATGTGTACATGCGGACAGGCGCCTCGGACAGCAGATCACATACTACAAAACTGCCCCGAATATGATATACAGAGAAAATCTCACTGGCCCATAGAAACAACACTGGAAGAGAAACTTTATGGACTTGTATGTGAACTACAAAAGACAGTGAAGTTTATACAAGAGACAACATTGCAGATATAGACACTATTTTTAAGCGAACGAAAGAAGAAGAAGAAGAAGAAGAAGAAGAAAAAGAAGAACAAGAAGAAGAAGAAGAAGAAGAAGAAGAAGAAGAAGAAAAAGAAGAAGAAACGGTTTCTTAACTGAAAAGATGTAAATCCTGTTTTGTGTTCTTTACTACCTCGCTAAAGAAATTAAATTTTATTTAAGAAACCAGCTAACTAATTGGAGGACAGTGTTTGTCTACTACATAAACAAACATGAGGAACTGTAAAGACAAGAGACACTAAACCAACAATTACAGCATGGTGGAAAGACAATGTCAAAAAAGAAATTAGAGAGTGAAAGAACAAATAGAAAATATGGGTGACAGACTATACTGAATTAAAATTGACATAAAAAGCCACAAAGAGAGTAATTCAAGAGGCGAATTTACAATCGTAGAAAGAATACTGAGAAAATCTAAACATAAACCATAACAATTCATTCAGAAACTTTTACAAAAAAATTAAAATAATGAGAGACAGAGACGAATGTAATGACCCAACAGAAATCATAAGTGATGAAAAGAGAAATTCTTCTTCTTCTTCTGCGTTCGTTCTCAATCTCACGCTACCAAGCACTAAACAAGGTTTTGTAAGTAGCAGGATGAAGTCCAGAGAACGGAATGCGCTGTGTCGCTAGTTTACAGATTGACTGTGATATTTGCACCTTTCGGTCCGACACATCCGTCTTCGGCAGGAAAAGGGAAATGATATGCATGACAAAACAAAGATCCTTGAAAGATGGCAACAGTATTTCAAAGAGCCACTAAATACTTAAGTAATAAAGAGAGCACAAAATAGCAACATTGAGATCCCTACAAAGTTGGATCCGGATATAAATAAATCAGAGATAGAATACGCTGTACAAGAGGCACCTTCAAACAAGTCACCAGACGATATCGCTGCCAAACTTATCAAGGCAACAAAAGATATGGGAATAACCTGATTACACAGACTGTATTACATAATGCTAATTAACAAAGACACGGCAGAAGAATGCAAACGTGCAACAATACTCCCCATATGAAAGTTAAAGGGCAGCAGATAAGACTACAGAATATAGAGAAATACCATTAGTTAGTCATACTGGAAAGATGCTAGGCGTACCATCCCTGCATAGAAGCCAAGAAAATAAAGGGAGAAAGAGATACCCCACTCACATGCAAATGCTACGTTTCTGGCAGGACGTGACGATCCTGGGATACAGACACACTGGACTGCCTCTCTTCCGGGTAAACCAGTCCATCTCATATATCATCTCACATATCATCATTGCACCCTTTAGACACTAGTAGTGAAGACTCGATAATCTGGTAAGACAACTTCCATAAGAGAGACAACTCTGATCATAAACAACTGATGCCTTGCAGATAGGCTGGGGACAGCCAAAGGCTAAGGAGGGCATCCCTAAAGAAACGCCTGTTGAAATCGGATGCACGGGGCCGCAAGCCTAACAAAACAGTGCAACGTAAATCGCAGCATGACGACAGTACAACCTATTAGAAAAACGCATGGCGCTCATCCTGCGGAGTCCCGCCAGGCAGCGATAGTGCCGGGCCTCACGCCTCGAAGGGGCCCACCCTTGACTACTGGTGGTCACCCACCCATGTGTCGTGGAGTCAAGACACATGGCTATGGGGCAACTTCTATTGACCAAAACCTCAAGACCCTCAAAATACTACAGTGGAATGCGGAGGGAGTCATTAACAAAAAACTTTCCCTAACACATCACGTGCATGAAGGTAAGATTGACGTGGCATGTATCCAGGAAACGCACCTCAACAATAATCATAAATTCTCAATCAGAGGATACCAGACCTTCCGTCTAGATAGAGAAGGCCACAAAGGAGGGGTCCTGATACTGACCAGAAACTGCATACCGAGTAGCGCGGTACCTGTCAATCACACCGGACAAGAAGAAATTGTAGGAGTTGACATAATGGCTCAAGAGACGAAGCTCCGCATTTTTAATCTGTACGGACCACCAAATAGAGACCTATCGCTCTCGAGTATGGAGGTCAGAGACTCCAACTGCATATTAGTTGGAGATTTCAACAGCCACTCGGCGAGATGGGGAAACTCTGACACAGACAGCAGAGGTGACGAAGTGGAAGATTGGGAGATAGATGCAAATCTCTCCCTAATCAATAGGCCGGAAGATAGCCCTAGCTTCTATTCAAGAACATGGCATACCACCTCGACTCCAGATTTGGCCTTCTCCACACAGGACATACACCATAAAATAGACCGCCAGGTGCTAAACCAACTGGCAGGTAGCGACCACAGGCCGATCAGGCTAACCATTGACATGGAAGTAGGCCCACAGGAAACACAACCGCTCCCACGTTGGAATTACAAACGAGCCGACTGGGACAGATTTGCAATCCTGACAGTTGGGCTGTGTGAAACCATCAACACACGAAACACCAAAATGAAGCCCATGGTAGAGAGCCTAAAGCAAGGCAATAATGCAAGCCGCCACTGAAACCATCCCAAGAGGAGCTAGGAAAAACTATAAGCCCTACTGGAATGATGAGTTGCAGAAAGTGGAAGATGCAGTAACAAATGCTAGGAACATGGCAGAGCGAGAAAAATCCATGGAGGCAAACATCGCCCTCAAAGATGCCGCGGCGAAGTACAAACACACTCTCAAGCAAACAGCAAGAGAAAGCTGGAAAAATAAAATGGAAAGTCTAAACCTGGACAAAGACGGGAACAAGCTATGGAAGCTAGTCAGAGCCATGAACGACGAAACCCCGTCAAATAAACAAATTACTATCAAGCAGGGCGAGAACTTGATCACAGGTAAGAAAGCCGCAAACGCCTTTGTCGATCACTATGCCAGAGCAAACCCCATCGAGGTCCCTGCAGATAAGCATACAGACATTAGCGAAGAGCTAAAGGGGCACGAAAACATGAATACGGCACCTGAAGAGCACATGATGGCCAAATTAACAATGCGCGAAATGGAAGAGGCTATGAGAACACTAACGAAAAGGAAATCTCCCGAAAAGACGGGATAACAAACGAAATGCTGATGGGGCTGGGCCAAACAGCGAAGAGGAAACTGCTATCGTTCCTGAACCAAAGCTGGAAAAGGGGAATTGTACCACAGGCATGGAAAGACGCAATACTGGTACCAGTACCAAAAACAGGAAATGACAAAACAGATCCAAATGGATACAGGCCCATAAGCCTACTGAGCTGTGCCGGCAAGCTGATGGAACGGATGATAAATACCAGACTGATGTGGCATCTGGAAGAAAAACGAATACTAATTCCACAGCAAGCCGGCTTTAGACAGCACAGAACCACTGAGGACCAGGTCATCCTCATAGCCCAGGAGATAGAATATGCCTACCAGGCACAGAAACACACAGTAGCTGTTCGGGTGGATCTGGAAAAGGCATTTGACAAAGTCTGGAAAGATGGACTTAGAGTCAAGCTAAGAAGAAGTGATGTTTGTGGAAAGATGTACAAGTGGATCAACCACTACCTCAAACAAAGAACGGCCAGAGTCCAAGTACAAGGGCAGATGAGCAAAAAGGTGACACTCGAGCAGAGAGTACCCCAAGGGGGAGTACTGTCACCCACACTCTTCCTGGTATATATAAACGATATTACAGAGAATTTACCAAGAAGAGTCCATAGCTCAATGTTTGCAGACGATCTGGCTATGTGGACCTCTGAAAAGAATCTCACCATAGCAAGAAATCGGATGCAGACGGCCCTAACATCGCTGGAAGAGTGGGCGAACTCATGGCTGGTCAAAATAAACGAGGAGAAAACCACATGCACAATATTCTCGCTTTCATTAAAACCCCAAAGTACCAAATTAAGTCTAAATGGCAAATTCCTGCAGCCAAACGACAACCCAACCTATCTGGGAGTAATATTTGATCGGCGCATGACATGGAAAAGTCAGATTGAGAGAAACCGAATGAAAGCCAGAGAAAGAATGGCAATCATGAGGAAACTTGCTGGCACTAGCTGGGGAGCAGACGAAGGCATACTAAAGAAACTGTCCACTGGAAGAGTGAGACCAGTTCTCGAGTATGGCATTGCGGCATGGACAACAGCAGCGAAGGCGAACTTCGATAAAGTTAACAAACTTCAAAACCAAGCCATGAGAATTATAACAGGTGGCATGAAGTCAACGCCAATTGTAGAACTTGAAAAGATTACAAAACTGCAATCCATGACCGATAGAAGAGACTGCAGAGCCCAGCTGCAGTCATAGAAACTCCGAAGACTGACCGACCATCCAATGCACCAGAGACTAAACAATTTGGGAAATGGGAAACTAAAGCGGAGAAACTTTGCAGAAATAGCAAAAGCAAAGATGCACGAAGATCCCATAAACGCACTAACAACACCAAAACCCACCACTACTGTACGAAAACCTACCTGGAGGCAGGATATATTTCCAGAGGTGGTAGAAAATATACCAGGTATTGCAAACAAAAACTGCCAGACTAAAAAAGAAAGGAGAGATACTACCCTAAGCTTCATAACGAAAAGCTACCCAAGCATGGACTGGACCCATGCATACACCGACGGTTCTGTAACAAACACAACACAGAACGGAGGGGCAGGAGCATTCCTGAACCTACCAAATGGCAGAAAAATAACACTGTCATTCGTTACTGGTAAGTACACAAGCAATTTCAGAGCGGAGGCAGAGGCACTGAGGGCGGCAGTGGAAGAAATGGTGACACACAGTGAAAATGAGAGCCATATAGTCCTGCTGACAGATGCTCTCGCCGTAGTCACAGCGCTAAAAAGCCAGAAAAACACTGAGCTTAATGACTTAAGAGCAGCACTCTGCAAACTGTGCCAGCAGTCCGCACCAAAAAGGGTAGTGGTACAGTGGGTCCCATCACACTGCAACATCCAAGGCAACGAGGAGGCAGACAGACTGGCAAAAGAAGGCGCAAGACTACCACAAACAGATACCAGTATGACGTACGAAGAGTCAAAACGGCTTATCAAAGCCAGATACATGACCAAATGGGAAACCGAACATACTGGTTACACCAAAAACGATGCCTATTACCAGTTGAACCGAAGAGAGCAGGTCGTTGTCTTCAGACTTCGCACAGGCCACAATAGACTAAGGTACCACCTATTCAACAAATTGAAGATAGGGTGTACCGACGAATTCCCGTGCGGTACTTGTAAAATGACCGCTAAACATCTGCTGCAGAACTGCCCGACATACGAGGATCAGAGAGAGCACATGTGGCCATTACCAGTGGAACTGCAAGACAAGCTCTATGGCAGTGGCGAGAGCCTCAGGATGACCGCCGCTTTTTTCGAAAAAATAATGGTTACTGTCTGACTGCGTACGAAGAAGAAGAAGAAGAATACTGGAAAGATACTTGGTAAAATGCTGGAAAAAAAACTACTCCTAATCATATAACGGCAACTTAGCAAAGCACAGATGTGATTTGAGCAGTACTAATTTTCGCACTCAGGCAGCTAACAGAGAAAACAATCGAGTTTTGTCTACGCCTGACCAGATGTAGCAGAGATGAAGTAGACGCACTGCTATAGACCAACCAAAAGTACATAAACCAATGAGTCTACGTATCTATATGAACATATATTTAATAAGATTGACGCATACATACACACATACACAAACCTACACATGCACGCACACGTATATATATATATATATATATATATATATATATATATATATATTTATACACACATTTACATGAATAAGAATACATAAATAGATGACATAATATTAATAGTCTGAAGGAGATATAAAGACGGGGAGGCGAAGAAATAGGGAAGGAGAGAGCGAGAGAGACAGACAGACACAGAGAGAGAGAGAGTGTGTGCGCCAAAGAGGGAAATGTGCAGGGCAGCTTATGCTAAGGTAGGGAACGTATTCACACCATGCTGTTTAAGTTACCTCCATTAGAGTTTAATCTATTATTGTGCCTAAACTGTTGTGTCGATTATCAGTGAAGCAGGGTTTGCGCCAGTGACTCTGATATTCACCTCACGAGGTTGTTCCCAACTGTTGAAATTGTAGGTATACGGAGATCTGCAGTTATTAGAAATGTCATTGAGGTGTTGGCGGAACCAGACGCTGAGTTTAAGGCCAGTCTATCCTGTATATTTTTTAATTCAGTGGTTGAAAATAATAGATTGTAGGTGAACTCATTTATCTCAAAAACTGTTTTCAGGAAGGCCATCGTACCTGTCTGGATAACATGTCTCTTGTTGGGGCAAAGTAAAGTGTCGTGTTGCTCAAATAGTTTTGAATCGTCTTCTATCAACAGGTTACACACGATTCGGTACTCTCTATCTTCAAACAAACAGGTGAGTTTTGGTTTATCTTCTATCAACAGTTCACGCACGTTTCTGTACCATCTATCGCTGAACAAACAGGTGAGTTTTGATTCATCTTCTATCAATAGTTAAAATACGTTTCTATACCGTTGGCATCAGGACATACTACACGTGTAGAAGGATCGAAATGAAAGGGACGACGATGGTAGAACAAATTCCCACTGACAGAAGAGCTGTAAGGATGAAATGTATGAACCACATTCACACGACCAGACAGGGGCCAGCGGAAAGGGGTAATGAAGTTAGTTCGAGAAATGGAGATAACTTGTTGAAAGATGGAGAAAAAAATAGCTTCAGGGTAGATACACATGCGAACGAAGTCGATTTATTTTTCACCTGATTAATGTTACCTTAGAATTCTGTTCACAAATCGATTGCCGAATGCCGAATTGTAAATGGTTACCAACCTGTTGCTGTGTAAGAGAATAATAAGAAACAAGAACATACCATGAGCAACCTAGATCAATAAGTTAGTGGCCTAGCATAATGAAGTCTTCTTCTTTTTCTTCTACTTCTTCTTCTTCTGCTTCATCTTTGCTCGCTCTCAATCTACAACAGCAAGTTCTGAAAAGGGCTTTGGAAGTAAATGGACAACGGAATGCGTTGTGTCGTGTTTACACATTCCTGCAATATTTGAACCTTTTGGTTCCACAAATCCGACTTCAGAGGGTATTTTTGAGTAGCTGGTAATCTTTTCCTGTTCGATCCCTTTTCCTGCGCCAGTCTGCTCTGTTGCAGCCTGTTATTCAAGATCACTGCATGGAGGCGTAGAAGGGTCTTGACAGCTCTGGTTCGCTGGTTCTGACGCTTTGATCTGCTGACCGTTGCAGCTCATGCACTGCTCATCATCTTTATCCAAAACGAAGTATTCAACACGTAATCCTCACAGAATAACTAACTTTACGTTCTCATAATGACTGGCACAAATGACACGGCGAGACAGCTTATGTCATGTTAAACATTAAACGCATCACAGTTCTCCATGACCACCAATGTCTGTTGTCTTTCGCACATGGTTAGTGGTATAAATAATGCTACGATCACTGGCAGGCTGATGGTCAAACTCACTTCAAATCAGTCCACTCCCAGTCATGTGTTTTATAAATTCTATTAAGGGCGAATGGCACGGGCCGAAATGTCGCTGCATCCATAACAACAACACCAACATTGACATCAACTCTAATCACATAGAGTGGTGAGGTAACATGTTTTGTTTAGCAAAGGGACCGAATTCGATCCTAGTATCAAGACAAAAATGTAGCAGTTCCGGAAAACATGGCCACGAGGATAACGTACATCAAAAGAAACTGATCATAATAGGTCATTCCCGCTACAGATGGCCTAACCCTAACCCTAACCTTTCGAAAATGTAATGGAATGAGTAAATATTAAGACCGTTTTGATAATGAATTGATGAACGATATATATATACACACACACACAATAATGTTACATATATTAGCTACACTAAACCTCGGTTTCAGACACACTATGACCAAAACATTCAAGAAACCTCATAGGATGTTGTAGTCTCAGTGACCCTTGTGGTTGTTTAAGAGGATCTCACGCTGAGTTATTCCCTCCTGATGAGGCTAATTGTTAAGAGTTATTCCCTTCTGATAGGGGTCTTGGTTTTGAGCTCTTCCCTGCATACCGAGTAGCGCGGTATCTGTCAATCACACCGGACAAGCAGAAATTGTAGGAGTTGACATAATGACTAAAGAGACGAAGCTCCGCATTTTCAATCTGTACGGACCACCAAATAGAGACCTATCGCTCTCGAGTATGGAGGTCAGAGACTCCAACTGCATAGAAGTTGGAGATTTCAACAGCCACTCGGAGAGATGGGGATACTCTGACACAGACAGCAGAGGTGACGAAGTGGAAGATTGGGAGATAGATGCAAATATCTCCCTAATCAATAGGCCGGAGGATAGCCCTAGCTTCTATTCAAGAACATGGCATACCACCTCATCTCCAGATTTGGCCTTCTCCACACAGGACATACACCATAAAATAGACCGCCAGGTGCTAAACCAACTGGCAGGTAGCGACCACAGGCCGATCAGACTAACCATTGACATGGAAGTAGGCCCACAGGAAACAAAACCGCTCCCACGTTGGAATTACAAACGAGCCGACTGGGACAGATTTGCAATCCTGACAGATGGGCTGTGTGAAACCATCAACACACGAAACACAAAAATAAAGCCCATGGTAGAGAGCCTAAGCAAGGCAATAATGCAAACCGCCACTGAAACCATCCCAAGAGGAGCTAGGAAAAACTATAAGCCCTACTGGAATGATGAGTTGCAGAAAGTGGAAGATGCAGTAACAAAGGCTAGGAACATGGCAGAGCGAGAAAAATCCATGGAGGCAAACATCGCCCTCAAAGCCGCCGCGGCAAAGTACAAACACACTCTCAAGCAAACAGCAAAAGAAAGCTGGAAAAATAAAACGGAAAGTCTAAACCTGGACAAAGACGGGAACAAGCTATGGAAGCTAGTCAGAGCCATGAACGACGAAACCCCGTCAAATAAACAGATTACTATCAAGCAGGGCGAGAACTTGATCACAGGTAAGAGAGCCGCAAACGCCTTTGTCGATCACTATGCCAGAGCAAACCACATCGAGGTCCCTGCAGATAAGCATACAGACATTAGCGAAGAGCTAAAGGGACACGAAAACACAAATACGGCTCCTGAAGAGCACATGATGGCCAAACTAACAATGCGCGAAATGGAAGAGGCTATGAGAACACTAAAGAAAAGGAAATCTCCCGGAAAAGACTGGATAACAAACGAAATGCGGATGGGGCTGGGCCAAACAGCGAAGAATAAACTGCTATCGGTCCTGAACCAAAGCTGGAAAAGGGGAATTGTACCACAGGCATGGAAAGATGCAATACTGGTACCAGTACCAAAAACAGGAAATGACAAAACAGATCCAAATGGATACAGGCCCATAAGCCTACTGAGCTGTGTCGGCAAGCTGATGGAACGGATGATAAACACCAGACTGATGTGGCATCTGGAAGAAAAACGAATACTAATTCCACAGCAAGCCGGCTTTAGACAGCACAGATCAACTGAGGACCAGGTCATCCTCATAGCCCAGGAGATAGAAGATGCCTACCAGGCACAGAAACACACAGTAGCTGTTTGGGTGGATCTGGAAAAGGCATTTGACAAAGTCTGGAAGGATGGACTTAGAGTCAAACTAAGAAGAAGTGATGTTTGTGGGAAGATGTACAAGTGGATCAACCACTACCTCAAACAAAGAACGGCCAGAGTCCAAGTATAAGGGCAGATGAGCAAAAAGGTGACACTCGAGCAGGGAGTACCCCAAGGGGGAGTATTGTCACCCACACTCTTCCTGGTATATATAAACGATATTACAGAGAATATACCAAGAAGAGTCCATAGCCCAATGTTTGCAGATGATCTGGCTATGTGGACCTCTGAAAAGAATCTCACCATAGCAAGAAATCGGATGCAGACGGCCCTAACATCGCTGGAAGAGTGGGCGAACTCATGGCTGGTCAAAATAAACGAAGAGAAAACCACATGCACAATATTCTCGCTTTCATTAAAACCCCAAAGTACCAAATTAAGTCTAAATGGCAAAATCCTGCAGCCAAACGACAACCCAACCTATCTGGGAGTCACATTTGATCGGCGCATGACATGGAAAAGTCAGATTGAGAGAAACCGAATGAAAGCCAGAGAAAGAATGGCAATCATGAGGAAACTTGCTGGCACAAGCTGGGGAGCAGACGAAGGCATACTAAAGAAACTGTCCACTGGAAGAGTGAGACCAGTTCTCGAGTATGGCATTGCGGCATGGACAACAGCAGCGAAGGCGAACTTCGATAAAGTTAACAAACTTCAAAACCAAGCCATGAGAATTATAACAGGTGGCATGAAGTCAACGCCAATTGTAGAACTTGAAAAGATTACAAAACTGCAATCCATGACCGATAGAAGAGACTGCAGAGCCCAGCTGCAGTCAGAGAAACTCCGAAGACTGACGGACCATCCAATGCACCAGAGACTAAACAATTTGGGAAATGGGAAACTAAAGCGAAGAAACTTTGCAGAAATAGCCAAAGCAAAGATGCACGAAGATCCCATAAACGCACTAACAACACCAAAACCCATCACTACTGTACGAAAACCTACCTGGAGGCAAGATATATTTCCAGAGGTGGTAGAAAATATACCAGGTTTTGCAAACAAAAACTGCCAGACTGAAAAAGAAAGGAGAGATACTACCCTAAGCTTCATAACGAAAAGCTACCCAAGCATGGACTGGACCCATGCATACACCGACGGTTCTGTAACAGACACTACACAGAACGGAGGGGCAGGAGCATTCCTGAACCTACCAAATGGCAGAAAAATAACACTGTCATTCGCTACTGGTAAGTACACAAGCAATTTCAGAGCGGAGGCAGAGGCACTGAGGGCGGCAGTGGAAGAAATGGTGACACACAGTGAAAATGAGAGCCATATAGTCCTGCTGACAGATGCTCTCGCCGTAGTCACAGCGCTAAAAAGCCAGAAAAACACTGAGCTTAATGACTTAAGAGCAGCACTCTGCAAACTGTGCCAGCAGTCCGCACCAAAAAGGGTAGTGGTACAGTGGGTCCCGTCACACTGCAACATCCAAGGCAACGAGGAGGCAGACAGACTGGCAAAAGAAGGAGCAAGACTACCACAAACAGATACCAGTATGACGTACGAAGAGTCAAAACGGCTTATCAAAGCCAGATACATGACCAAATGGGAAACCGAACATACTGGTGACACCAAAAACGATGCCTATTACCAGTTGAACCGAAGAGAGCAGGTAGTTGTCTTCAGACTTCGCACTGGCCACAACAGACTGAGGTACCACCTATTCAACAAATTGAAGATAGGGTGTACCGACGAATGCCCGTGCGGTACTGGTAAAATGACCACTGAACATCTGCTGCAGAACTGCCCGACATACGAGGATCAGAGAGAGCAGATGTGGCCATTACCAGTGGAACTGCAAGACAAGCTCTATGGCAGTGGCGAGAGCCTCAGGATGACCGCTGCTTTTTTCGAAAAAATAATGGTTACTGTCTGACTGCGTACGAAGAAGAAGAAGAAGAGCTCTTCCCTCCTGATGTGGCTACTCAAATTGAGTTTTTTTCTCCTGATGTGGCTACTCAAATTGAGTTTTTCCTTCCTGATGTGGCTACTCAAATTGAGTGTTTCCTTCCTGATGTGGCTACTCAAATTGAGTTTTTCCCTGCTGATGTGGCTACTCAAATTGAGTTTTTCCCTCCTAATGTGGCTACTCAAATTGAGTTTTTCCCTCCTCATGTGGCTACTCAAATTGAGTTTTTCCCTCCTGATGTGGCTACTCAAATTGAGTTTTTCCCTCCTGATGTGGCTACTCAAATTGAGTTTTTCCCTCCTGATGTGGCTACTCAAATTGAGTTTTTCCCTCCTGATGTAGCTCTACTCGTTCTGTGTTCTGCACTCCTGATGAGGTTACTCGTACTGATTTATTCCCGTTTGATGAGGCTACTTGTACTCTATATCCTATTGATGAGGCTACTCGTACTTTATATGCGCTTGATGAGGCTACTTGTACTTTATACGCTCTTGATGAGGCTACTTGTACTTTATACGCTCTTGATGAAGCTACTTGTACTTTATACGCTCTTGAAGAGGCTACTTGTACTTTATACGCTCTTGATGAGGCTACTTGTACTTTATACGCTCTTGATAAGGCTATTTGTACTTTATACGCTTTTGATGAGGCTACTTGTACTTTATACGCTCTTGATGAGACTATTTGTATATTATACGCTCTTGATGAGACTATTTGTATATTATACGCTCTTTATGAGGCTACGTGTACTTTATACGTTCTTAATGAGGCTACTTGTACTTTATACGCTCTTAATGAGGCTACTTCTTCTTTATTCAAGCCTGGTTAAGCTACTCACACCTTCTTCGCACTTGACGAATGTCCTCAGTTAACGCGTTTGGAACTTCTCTCATCCAGTGGTATAGAACTTCTCTCATCCAGTGGAATAGAACTTCTCTCATCCAGTGGTATAGAACTTCTCTCATCCAGTGGTATAGAACTTCACTCATCCAGTGGTATAGAACTTCTCTCATCCAGTGGTATAGAACTTCTCTCATCCAGTTGTGTGGAACTTCTCTCATTAAGGGGTATAGAACTTCTCTCATTCAGTGGTGTAGAACTTCTCTCATCCAGTGGTATAGAATTTCTCTCATTCAGGGGTATAGAACTTCTCTCATCCAGTGGTATAGAATTTATCTCATCCAATGGTGTGGAACTTCTCTTATCAAATGGTGTGGAACGTCTCTCATCCAGTGGTATGGAACTTCTCTCATCCAGTGGAATGGACCTTCTCTCATCCAGTTGTGTGGAACGTCTCTCATCCAGTGGTATGGAACTTCTCTCATCCAGTGGTATGGAACTTCTCTCATCCAGTGGTATGGCACTTCTCTCATCCAGTGGAATGGACCTTCTCTCATCCAGTTGTGTGGAACGTCTCTCATCCAGTGGTATGGAACTTCTCTCATCCAGTGGTATGGAACTTCTCTCATCCAGTGGTATGGCACTTCTCTCATCCAGTGGAATGGACCTTCTCTCATCCAGTGGTATGGAACTTCTCTCATCCAGTGGTATGGAACTTCTCTCATCCAGTGGTATGGAACTGCTCTCATCCAGTGGAATGGAACATGATGATTCTGAGTCTTTCGTGACGTAGCCCAACACACATGTCTCAGCATTCTCATTGTTACCCGCATGACAGTGTCGATTCCCACTACGTTGACCAAGGTGATGTAATATATATTCCTTGACGTTTAAAGAGGGATATATACTTCTGGCAGGAACCTTGAAAATACCAGCTAGCTTGCATGCTAAGAAATTAGGGAAAAATCAAGAAAGTCGACCATTCAATAAACAATTATCTCTACATTGATGGAGCAAATATTAAATAGCCCGTCACACAGATTAAAACTGGCTCCATCACACATGTGCAAATGAAAACTGGCAGTACAGACAGACATACATATCGTACAAAACTGTTATATACCTGGACATAATCAACATCAAGTGCCGTTTCCTTATTGAAGGTTGACGGTAATGTATCTCTAAATGTCTCTGTAAAGTGCCAGATTCACACTCAGTCAAACCGTGTCCGGACCATATTTGAATAGCGTCTGTCCGTCTGTACCTCTACGGCCTTTAGTTCTCTAGCGCTCCACTCTTCTCTTCAATATAACGTTAAGCAGACTGTCATGTCGCTTAACATGAACAAAGCATTTTATTTTTCTGCAATGTATTTCCTTCAGAAGTATCTTCTCAAACTTGAGTTGTTTTAGAATATCATTATTTGTTTTCCTATCTTTCCGAGAAATACGTCCAAGTTTTCTGAATACCCACACTTCAAATGCGTAAATACTCTTCTCCAATCTATTGTTCGGGGTTCATGTTTCTACTCCATATAAAAAAACAAAAACAGAATGCACCTAACATTTAATGATTCTCATTTTTAAGTTCTAAGATATCTGCTTGGACAACTGAACACTTCAAACTGACCCACGGGGACGAACCTTGACACACAGCGATTGGTAAGGCTTGAAGAACTGTCCATCACGACAAACTCAACTGTTGGCGTAATGAAACAATGAAGAACGAGAAGAAGCAGAAAAAGATGTAGAAGAAGAAGAAGAAGAAGAAGAAGAAGAAGAAAATTAGGACGAAGAAAATGATAAAGAAGAAGATTACGAAGAAGTGTAAGAAAGAATAAATGACAACACTCAAGCACTCATGGTTTTCACCAATGCACTAACATTTATGCATTGATGCTGACTATGTTTGTTATGACTGACGCGCCATCAATCAACCACCATGACTCGGTATATGATTACAATTAGGTACATATGGATGCTTAACATCTTCAACGAACTATATGTGACCAATCACAAGCGAACATATCTTTTTATTTTTCTTAATGCATTTAATTATGTATTTTGTTTTACGTATTCGTTTTATAGTAAATATTGACATTATATGAGGCGTGCTCAAATAGAATTGGACAAAACTGCAACATGTGAACATACGTACAATGCGAATGATGACGTCCTTTCGTGTGTAAACAGCACCTACCAATCGTCAAGTTTGCAAAATTTCATCATCCTCCGACTCATAGTTTCCTCAGCAGACCATTGAAAACATGGCGTTTGTGATACGGAATCTGACCAGAGTTGATCAGCGAACGGTGATTTGGTTTCTAACAGCTGAAGGATGTCAACCAGTTCACATTCATCTCAGAATGCAGACAGTGTATGGTGATCAAAGTATGTCGAAGACAACAGTGAAGAACTGGACAACGATATTTAAAGAAGGACGTGAGTTAACGAAAGATCTTCCGAGACCAGGTCAGGCGCATATTGTTGCGTTAACTTACGTCCTTCTTTAAACATCGTTGTTATATATTTCAAGGCAAAGGCCGCCGTCCATCGTAGACGATGATGACATTATTTTTTTTGCTAGAGGTACTTTTAGTAAGGATTAAGTGCGGTACTTTTAGTAAGGATTAACTGCGGTACTTTTAGTAAGGATTAAGTGCGGTACTTTTAGTAAGGATTAACTGCGGTACTTTTAGTAAGGATTAAGTGCGGTACTTTTAGTAAGGATTAAGTGCGGTACTATTAGTAAGGATTAACTGCGGTACTTTTAGTAAGGATTAACTGCGGTACTTTTAGTAAGGATTAAGTGCGGTACTTTTAGTAAGGATTAAGTGTGGTACTTTTAGTAAGGATTAACTGCGGTACTTTTAGTAAGGATTAACTGCGGTACTTTTAGTAAGGATTA
The DNA here is from genome assembly GCA_036924085.1 of Ariolimax columbianus. NCBI lineage: Eukaryota > Metazoa > Mollusca > Gastropoda > Stylommatophora > Arionidae > Ariolimax > Ariolimax columbianus. The sequence continues at coordinate 41,523,986 of JAVGWX010000003.1, read as the reverse complement.
AGTGCGGTACTTTTAGTAAGGATTAAGTGCGGTACTTTTAGTAAGGATTAACTGCGGTACTTTTAGTAAGGATTAACTGCGGTACTTTTAGTAAGGATTAACTGCGGTACTTTTAGTAAGGATTAACTGCGGTACTTTTAGTAACGATTAAGTGCGGTACTTTTAGTAAGGATTAAGTGCGGTACTTTTTATCCTCACTCTCTCGTCTGATGCCGCCCGACCCCAGTGGCAATTCAAGGACAAGATGACTAGGGGCGACAACGAGATAAATATATATATATACACACACCCACACATATATATATATATATATATTTAAATCTTATCTCTTTTTCTCTCAATCTTAATATTTATTTATACTTACAACATGCAGTCACATGTTTTGCTTGATATTTAGTTTTTGTTAATTTAGAGTTATCGAGAGTCTAGTGAAAGGTTTGGAATGTTCGATACTGGAGATACCACTGGCTACATCTGGTGTAGAATCTGTCATAGCCTTTTCAGTCTAGCAAGCCTACATTTGATCCAACTCTGATATCTAGCTGTCAAATGCGGCGCTATTCGCAGCTATCAGAGTGACAGCAAACACCACCCACTCCCCTTCCCCACTCTCGGCTGCTAAACTAAGATAGAGTAACTGATTGGCTATTAACCTTTTTTGAATTAGGGTCTGCTTACCCTTGCACGTGCAGACTGGATCCAATAGAATGTGTGGAAGTGAACGTGTGTTGGTTCAATAGGAATGATGACGTATATCAAAAGCAATATCGAGCGTAAGGGTCACGACGAAGAACGTTTTAAATCCTGGTCATCCATTGCAGTTGATTGTGTCTCACATGTGTCGCATAGATAGTAAGGTCGGCAAAAACATTAGTGAATTATGATATAGAAACATAAATTGTTGGCAAGTTAGCGGGATCTCTAAAGGGAATATATAACCCACTTGTAATAGTTAGGATCCCACTGGTAGAGAAAGCATGCCACACTCATTAGGCTCATCAATTATGCATAACCAAGATGACGTCAGGGATATGTTCTTTGCAGTCATAGGATCAGTATCAAAAGCAGATAAGCTCATCATTCTGGTGAATACAAGAGTATGCTCATATAACGTCTCCAGGAATGACACCACAAGAAACTACGACAGAGCTCTCTCTAACAAGCAATGGACTTCCGATTTTTGTGGAACATGATTTGCTTATCACAAACACGATTTTTCGTCTTTCTCTACGCCATAGAGCATGTTGGATGCACCTTCACACAAAGAATTGTCCCCTGATGTCTGTCATTGCTATAAAGAAGAACAGGCACGATGACTGGATTACCCAGCCGTCTGTGATGCTAGACCGTCCATCGCCTCACTGTTTCCAAACTTACAATTAATATCGAGGCAGTGAAGCGCTGATAGGGTAAGGGATACAAGCTAGATGTAAAACTAAAATAGACTGTATTTCAGTCGACCTCGTTTGTCCCCCAAAATGTGAACAGAAATAGTTGAGCAGGTCTACTATACCACTATAGAGATCATGAGTCCCGCTGTGAAGTAACAGAACATACAAACGACAGACTTGATGAGTACTCACATGACATAACAAAGATGTAGACTAACAAACATCGATTTCACAAAACTTGTATGAATGATTCAATTCCCACATCCAAGAAAAACACTTTCATTGGCATTATGAATGGCAAAATACGTTAAAAGTAGGACACATGGCTATAAAACAAGCAGATGGGATCCAAGGTTATGCTGGCAGATATGACATGAACAACGTTTACCAGGTACTCAAAGTTGTCTATGGTCCAACATCAGCTGGTTCTGTGCCCTTTCTTCATGCAGACGGTAAACACTAATCACGGACAAGAAAATCATTCACCTACGCTGGCTCGAACATTTTAATAAACCCTAAATAAGCCTTCATTTATTAAGAACGGAACCATCGACGGGCTGAGCGAAGTTCCTATAACCCAAGCACTGGATGATATTCAGAGAGAACACACTCCACACGCTCGCTCAAAGATGCGTTAGCTATTCATTTGTATAAACCTAAAGGTAACCACAAACTCTGTAACAACCACAGATACATCTCTCTACTATGAATCACATGGAAGATGTTAGTCATAATTCTTCTACATATATGAATGGCTCATCTTGACAGAGATCTTTCATCTGAAAGTCAGTGTGGATTAAAGAAAGAACGTAGAACCACAGAAAAAGTGTTCGCTGCAAGAATGCTACAATAATACAAGAACAACATTGGGACATACATTCAGCTTTGATCAACTTGACAGGCACGTTCGACACGGCCTGCAGAGATAGCGTATAAAAGATCATTACAAAATACGGCTGTCCAAAGAAATTTATCACAATACTGCAGCAACTGCATCATCAAATAAGGGCTAGAGTTAAAGACACCGGTGAGCTATGGAAAATATTTTCTGCCATAAAGGCAGTTAAACAAAGATGTCAACTTCCTCTGAATCAGTGTTCATCATTATTTTCTCTGACTGATGCTTTCGGAAATGGGGACATATGAATCGACATAAGATATCGTATGCATAGGGAATTGTTTCATGATTGAAGGCTTCATACAAATACTAAGGTAAAATCATACTCTATGAGAGATATTTTATTTTCTGGCGAGTGTGATCTCAATCTCAATGCTGGCTTAAAGGCTGCGTCATTAACAGAAAAAGCGTAACTATATTATCAGAAGTCCTTTAAAACTTTGAGGAACATGAAGAAAGTGAAAATAATGCATCAATCAGCAACTGGAAGAAGATATACGTTCTAATGCAAACCTAAGCAAATTGATAGAAACTGAAAGTTGTGGACAGATTCCCATACCACGGTAGTACAGAACCTCATCATTGATGGTGAGGTGAATTGCAGACCCTCCAAATCTAGTAGCAGACTTGACACATTGTGGCATTGATCTACTAAGAAAGCTGAACATGTTCAGATATGTGGGGCTTTCAGTGCTGCTGTATGCATGTGAAATATGGACTGTATATAGACGCCACATAGAGAAGCTGAACCATTACCACACAGCTTTTCTAACAAAGATGAGAAAGATCAAATGGCACGACAAGACAAAGAATGGCAATCATGAGGAAACTGCTGGTACAAGCTGGGGAACAAACGAAAGAATATTGAAGAAACTGTACACTGGAAGAGTGAGACCAGTTCTCGAGTATGGCATTGTGGCATGGACAACATCAGCAAAGGCGATACAATTAGCAAACTTCAAAACCAAGCCATGAGAGTTATAACAGGAGGCATGAAGTCAACGCCAATTGTAGAACTTGAAAAAATTACAAATCTGCAATCTATGACCGATAGAAGAGACAGCAGAGGCCAGCAGCAAGCAGAGAAACTAAGAAGACTGACAGACCATCCAATGCACCAGAGACTAAATAGATTTGGAAAAGGGAAACTAAAGTGGAGAAACTTTGCAGAAATAGCCAAAGCAAAGATGAGCGAAGACCCTATGAACACCATTACAACACCAAAGCCCATCCCTAATGTACGCAAACCCACCTGGAAGCAGCATATCATTCCAGAGGTGGTAAAAAATATACCAGTCATTGGAAACAAGAACAGCCAGACTGAAAAATAAAGAAGGGACATAACCCTGAGGTACATAGCGAAAAACTACCAAAGCATGGACTGGACTCATGCATACACCGACGGTTCTGTAACAAACACAACATATAATGGAGGGGGAGGGGTATTCCTGAGCCTAACAAACGGTAAAAAAAATAACACTGTCAGTGGCAACTGGAAAATTCTCAAGCAATTTCAGAGCTGAGGTAGAGGCACTGAAGGCTACAGTAGAAGCAATGCTGACAGGCGAAAGGAATGAAAGTCAGATAATCCTGTTTACAGATGCCCTGTCCGTGGTTACAGCACTAGAAACCAGAAAAATATAGAACTTAATGATTTAAGAGCAGTACTCTGTCAACTATGCCAGCTGTACGCACCAAAAAGAGTCATGGTACAGTGGGTTCCATCCCACTGTCACATTTAAGGCAACGAGGAGGCAGACAGACTGGCAAAAGAAGGTGCAAGATTACCACAAGAAGATTCTAGTGTGACCTACGAAGAGTCCAAAAGTTTTTTTTTGGCCAGATACATGGTCAAATGGGAAACAGAGCACACTGGCTACACAAAAAATGATGCCTATTACCAGCTGAACAGAAAAGAGCAGGTCGTGGTCTTCAGACTCCGCATAGGCCACAACAGACTGAGGTACCATCTATTCGATAAACTGAAGATAGGTGGCACTGACGAATGCACCCGTGGTACAGGGAAAATGACCGCTGAACATATGCTGCAAAATTGCCCGACACACGACGACCAGAGAAATCACATGTGGCTATCACCAGTGCCAACACTAGATAAGCTCTATGGCAGTGTCGACAGCCTCAGGATGATAACTGCTTTCTTCGAACAAATTCAAGTTGACGTCTGACAGCGTACGAAGAAGAAGAAGAAGAAGACGAAATGGCACGACATAATCTCGGATAGCGTAGTTTTTTACTTAGTTCGTAGCGATGATATTCTGATGTCATCTCAGATTCGTTGAGTGAGACATTTAAACCGCATAGCAGACCACAGGCAACCGAAAATACTATTTATGATGAGATGCAGAAAGGTAAACGCTACCATGGTGACCTAAGAGAAGGACTTCAGATATACTGTAATTCGTTAAAACCCTTTGACATAATCTCTAATTCATGGGACGCTGCTGGGCAAGACCGATCTGCCCCGCACACATCTCTTCGTAAAGATGCAGTGCCATGGCATACCCATAAAAATAACAGCGAAACAACAAAGACAGGCTTGAAAAGTCCCTGTTACGTAAAAGCTTCACATGAAGAAAGCGTTTCCTATTCACACTGTCCAAGTTATTTCCAAACTCTCATCAAGTTTGTCAGTAACCTTCTCTATCTAGCCATATACTGAACTAACATAATTCAGAGCCATGAATGAACAGAGATTGGTCATCGTCACCAGTTATAAATGAACAACTCGATGTTAAAAATACAACAATACAAGGAACTTGGACAGTGGCAGACAAAATCTAACTGATCACAGAGAAAGTCCTGTTCTAAGAGAACGTTTCGCATTAGCAGAGAAATGTGCCTCCTTAAAAAAGTTTTGCCGAAATCATATTAGAAGGATCAAGAGAAGATTTGCGATAATTCATATAGAAAATGCTACTTGAACTCTATGATAGCGTGTTCGAACTGTATAAGATAACTTGCAGGAAAAGATAAAGGGCTAAGACATAAATGTTTGTTCTACAAAACAGGCGCCTGAACTTGTTGATGCTCAGGGAAAATCGGCCGGCACCAGGTTTACTTAATCGACCAGGACACAGAAGATCACTGTGTCCACACAAGTCATTATCGGGAGGAATGAGAACTGACAGTACAGGGCAGAGACGTTCTGTCGCTCGGAGGTGGAGTTCGGTAATGTTGAGACGCTCAAGTTATCGCTGCGCTCTGTTATTCTGAAGTACGAGTAGCTACTTCAGAGATGGTATTCACAAAAGTTGCCATCTTACAGTCTCGAGGTCCAGATTAAGATTAAAGTGCTAATGGAAATACAGAGCCGATTGCTAAGTGCACTCTTAGGAGCTTTAGAGTGGCCAACGTAATGGTACATGATCTGTTACTGAAATTGAACAGCTGCCAAAGGCAACCCTACATGTTATTTTGGAAAGCATTGTGAAACAGTAGGCTCGACTGCATCGGCAGGTAACTTGTGGAAACCAAATAATTGGATTTTAGTGAATTGTGGAAATCAACAGCTGCCATACCAACACAATTTCAGAATCATCCACAGTAAATAGACGCTTCATTAATATATATTGCTGTCTGCGATACAGTATTAGTGACTTTACTGAACTATATTTAAGCTTTAAAGGTGTAGGTTACTTGTTCCGTGCCTCACTGTCATTTCTTCTTCCCTGGCGACTAAGTGTAATTTACATTTCTAACTGCGTAGACTGAAAAGTTTTGAGACAAGGGATTGAACATAGTACCTTTATCGTGATAATCAGTCACTCTCACTATGCGGATATTCAGTTCAGTTCTGTTCAGGTGCCATCTCCCCATCAGACGTCGGCTGTAATCTATCCCCTGGCGAATCCCTTGAAGGTACAATGTGTCGAGAGTACTTCTGTTCATGTTCAGTTCAGTTCTGTTCAGGTGCCATCTCCCCATCAGACGTCGGCTGTAATTTATCCCCTGGCTCATCACCTGAAGGTACAATGTGTCGAGAGTACTTCTGTTCATATTCAGTTCAGTTCTGTTCAGGTGCCATCTCCCCATCAGACGTCGGCTGTAATCTATCCCCTGGCTCATCCCTTGAAGGTACAATGTGTCGAGAGTACTTCTGTTCATATTCAGTTCAGTTCTGTTCAGGTGCCATCTCCCCATCAGACGTCGGCTGTAATCTATCCCCTGGCTCATCCCCTGAAGGTACAATGTGTCAAGAGTACTTCTGTTCATATTCAGTTCAGTTCTGTTCAGGTGCCATCTCCCCATCAGACGTCGGCTGTAATCTATCCCCTGGCTCATCCCCTGAAGGTACAATGTGTCGAGAGTACTTCTGTTCATATTCTGATGTTATCATCTCACATATGACGTTGCTTACCTCTGACCCGTTTGTTTGCACCTTTTCTTCCAGTATTAGTTTCAGCAAGCTCTTTCGTCTTGTTATGTGACCAAAAGATCTTAACGGTCTAGCTCTGATTTCATTCATTCATTCTAATTGCACTCTTAATTTATCCATTAATTTCTTATTTATTTCCTTTCTGTTCTTGAGATGGGCCTCATTCTTCTGTATACCCACATAAAAAAAAATTCACCTCTTTTCTCCAATTGTTTTTTCATTGTTCAAGATTCTACTTCTACAGATTAACGATTATACCCAAAAAACGTATCACTCTGATTCTTAATTTGCATATTCCTTTTTTGGATGTTAATATATGATTTATGTTTGTGAGTTCCATTTTGAAATGCCAATGTTTGACTCATGTTTGTGTGTTCCATTTTGAGATGCCAAGTTTGACTCATGTTTGTGACTTCCATTTTGAGATGCCAAGTTTGACTCATGTTTGTGAGTTCCATTTTGAGATGACAATGTTTGGCTGATGCTTGTGAGTTCCATTTAGAGATGCCAAGTTTGACTCATGTTTGTGACTTCCATTTTGAGATGTCAAAGTTTGACTCATGTTTGTGCGTTCCATTTTGAGATGCCAATGTTTGACCGATGTTTGTGAAAGCAGATGTAGCGATCTTGATTTCCATTTCGTATCGTGCACCATTAGCTATTTTAGGTTTAAAATTGAAAAAAAATGTATGACGTGTTCTAATGTTTGGCTTGGCTTGCCTTCGTTCGTTCTCAATCTCCCGCTACCGAACCCTAAAGGGGGTTAAGTAGCAGAATGTAGTCCAGAGAACGGAATGCGTTGTGTTGTAGTTGCATCTTGACTGCGATATGTGCACCATTCGGTCCAAAACATCCGACTTAGCAAGCATTTTTTGAGCACCGGGTTAGCATTCCCTTTTTGATCCCTTTTCCTTAGCCAGTCTGCCGTGCTGCAGCCTATTATCCAGGATCACCGCGTGGAGGTGTAGAATGGTCTTGGCAGCTCTGTTTCGCTGGCCATGACGCTAGCAGTCAGCTATGGGTCGCTGACCACTGCAGCTCATGCGCTGCTCTGCATCTTGATCCCGTTCTAATGTTTGAACACATTTTTGTATCTTTAGAATAGATCACGAATCTACTTTGCTAATCATAATTATCATATTTTTTGTGAGTGTTAATGTCCAATCCATACACCTGACGTGTTCTTTTATTTGAATCATCAATTCTTGATTTGTTTTGCCCATCAGTATTGTGCTATCGGTATATTTGAGATTATTTATAAACCACCGAACACGATTCATGACATTGCCACAATTGTTTGAAAGAAACGGTTCTTTGTAAACGTAAAAGAGAAATCATTGTTGCTCTCTTCATGTTATTTCTATAGATTATGAGTAATTCCTGCAAGATCTTAGAAGCAGTTTGCTCACATTATAGTTTTCTCAGCAATATTGTGTCTTTTCCGCCCATTCCAATGTGCTCCAAACATAACAGAAAGTAACGATTCCGTTTACCCCCCAGTGTGGCATATTGGGTACATAGTGTTTGACCCACATTTGTTTTACCAACAGCGTACTAGGCGGCATGTCGCCAGCATCATTCCTGATTATTTACTTCCAAGACTTTTTCAGGTACACACAATTTTAGATTGGGTTGACCACGATTACAAACATATTTCGTAGCAATTAGGAATTGAACCCAGATCGCTCGCCTGAGATTCCACTGCATTAAGCACTGCGCTGCCGCTTACTCTAGACATGTAATTAGTAAACAAACGATTGGAAATTTGAATATACCGAAGAATGAGGGGCACCTTCTGGAAAGAAATTAGATCAAATAAGAAACTTTACCAACAAAAGGGACATGATAATAGATAAACGAATTCAGTGCAGAAGGCAAGTGACAGGAAACTTTGGAGATTCATTGAAGCAGAAGGCAAGTGACAGGTAACTTTGGAGATTCATTGAAGCAGAAGGCAAGTGACAGGTAACTTTGGAGATTCATTGAAGCAGAAGGCAAGTGACAGAAAACTTTAGATATTCATTGAAGCAGAAGACAAGTGACAGGAAACTTTGGAGATTCATTGAAGCAGAAGACAAGTGACAGGTAACTTTGGAGATTCATTGAAGCAGAAGGCAAGTGACAGGAAACTTTAGATATTCATTGAAGCAGAAGACAAGTGACAGGAAACTTTAGATATTCATTGAAGCTGAAGACAAGTGACAGAGAACTTTGGAGATTCATTGAAGCAGAGCGTCGATGTGGAAATTACACTTAGACTGAATTGAATTACTATCTCTCGGTGGACAGTCTGAGGACATTTTCTGGTCTATAAGGCACGCATAAATATGTTTTTTGGTACTTCTATAAATGTTTTGGGGAACTGGAATGATAGTCCAGTCAGGCACAACATACTGACCAGGACGTCGCGTCAGGGGCAGGCACAACATACTGACCAAGACGTCGCGTCAGGGTCAGGCACAACATACTGACCAGGACGTCGCGTCAGGGACAGGCACAACATACTGACCAGGACGTCGCGTCAGGGTCAGGCACAACATACTGACCAGGACGTCGCGTCAGGGGCAGGCACAACATACTGACCAGGACGTCGCGTCAGGGTCAGGCACAACATACTGACCAGGACGTCGCGTCAGGGACAACATTCTGACCAGGACGTCGCGTCAGGGTCAGGCACAACATACTGACCAGGACGTCGTGTCAGTGACAATATACTGACCAGGACGTCGCGTCAGGGACAACATACTGACCAGGACGTCGCGTCAGGGTCAGGCACAACATACTGACCAGGACGTCGCGTCAGGGTCAGGCACAACATACTGACCAGGACGTCGCGTCAGGGTCAGGCACAACATACTGACCAGGACGTCGCGTCAGGGTCAGGCACAATACACTGACAAAGACCACAATCTCTCTTCCATGAAGAGTTCCCTCGAAACAGGCTGTTGTTAAGACAGCCTGGCTGACGAGATATGAATCGATTTGATCTCCGTAGTAATGAACGCCACGCAGATGAAGCCAGGCATATCACAACCGCCTGGAGGACCGCAGTCCACCTTCATCAGCATGCTGGGGATGTGAGAAAAGCTTTTACTACGCGCCATTTAACGTCCTTTCCAGGACACACAAAAGAGTAAACTTACTCATTGCTGGCATTACACAACAACACAATTGTTTCTGTGGGTGTACTCATACAGTACATGACTTCTATTGTTTCGCTGTTCTGTCGTGATCATAATTGTATCCCTAGAACTTCCATGTCTACTGTACGCACAATTCTCTCTTTCATAATTTTGAACAAAAATCTTCAAACTGACTGTTCTAAACACTGAATATTAAATTACATGAGGTTTTTGGGATAGTTTTGTAAGGACTGATGTAATTAGGTGGTTCAGTATAGATCCTGTATTGTATACGTCATTACACAGACCAACGATTTTATCTGCACCAAATTCCTCTAGTTTCATATATTTCTATGTTAAATGTGTCTATGCCGGAAGCTTTCCTCTTGCTCATATCTTTTATTGCTTTATTTTCTTCTGATCTTAAATTTTCCGGCTGTGATTATTAGACGTTGGTGATTTGCTTCCTTTGTTGTCGTCGAACGGTTTACTTATATATCCAGCTTCTTTATTTGATATATCTTGTTGATCAAGCAATATGTCTCCATTTGTGTTCTTAATGCACCCGTCTATTTGAGTCTGCTTTTGCGTGTTTGAAAGAGGCTTTATTTCAACATGTATTGCTCTCATGCTGTGGTACTTTCCTATGTCCTCTGTTATCTTTCATTTTAAGCCAATACATTGTTCTATTGTATGTCTGTACATAGTCCGTATCGCATGTGCAGTTCTAAATTCTGGAGTGCTATTTTTGTGTGCTCTTGTTCTTTCCTTCATTTACTTAAGATGTCGTCCGTCACGAATACTTGGATTATGTTAAAATCTTTAACTGGTTGAGAACAATTTGCTGTTTGTATGCTTATTTATGTACAGTACCAGCTAGTGCTTACCGTGTCATCTGGTCTTATCCTATGTGTTGTTTATGCACAGTACCAGCTAGTGCTTACCGTGTCATCTGGTCTTATCCTATGTGTTGTTTATGCACAGTACCAGCTAGTGCTTACCGTGTCATCTGGTCTTATCCTATGTGTTGTTTATGCACAGTACCAGCTAGTGCTTACCGTGTCATCTGGTCTTATCCTATGTGTTGTTTATGCACAGTACCAGGTAGTGCTTACCGTGTCATCTGGTCTTATCCTATGTGTTGTTTATGCACAGTACCAGGTAGTGCTTACCGTGTCATCTGATCTGGTCTTATCCTATGTGTTGTTTATGCACAGTACCAGCTCGTGCTTACCGTGTCATCTGGTCTTATCCTTTGTATTGTTCCATGCCGTTTGGCAGCATAATTTATATATTTTACTTTTGCAAGGTATTTGTTTATTGTCCTTTAATATGTTATACCCACGTGCGCGCGCGCACATACACACGCACACACACACGCACGCACACACACACACACACACACACACACACACACACACGCACGCGCACACACACACACACATATGTATTTAGGGATCCGTTGTATATGCTCTTTCAATATTTTTTAGTCTGATACATATTTTTTAACACCTAAAGAATTAAGATTTGAATTTATATCTGCATTTATATATAAATTAGTAAGTACTAACGTCGTGATCCCCGAAACAGTGAGTGACACGTCGATCAAGCCAAGCATAACACAACCGCCTGGAGGATATCGGTCCACTTTCATCAGCACGCCTGGGATGTAAGGAAGTCTACTACACGCCATCACTTAACGTTTTTTCAAGGGTATAACAAAATAAGCCTGCTCATTGTGGACATTCGCAACAACAACACGGATAAGCTAAACAAGAACTCTAGAGGATTCAAAAACAAAACACAATCAAAAACATCCAAAACTTCAAGAAGCAGTCCCATTATTAGAATTGTGGATACAAATTACAAAAATTACACTGAGAGATAATAGCACGAGCTTATGGGCATATATAAACTCTTTTATTTAAAACCAAGTACATGATAATTTATCTCTCTCACAAACAGTAAGATGGCATAGGTTCTTATAGAAAGTACTATAGGAAAATTAATTAAACTACAGAAAATAATACCGAACATGCAGTAAAATTAAATGCTATATCCAAGTGAAAGCACATCAACAGTAAACATGTAAACACGTAAACACATCACTCTAGTAACAACACAATTAGGAAGGTTGCAGAATAACCGGATACAAACGGTCTTTCTCACTCAAGTTAGGCCAGGTCATTCCGTAACCAGTGAGGTTGTTGGGGGCACACATGAAGACATCCTCACAGCACCACGCCACCCTTCTCTGTCAGCGGCCGCTTCCTGTGCCTCTTCTGGTCGGAGATTGGTCCATTCTTATATGTTGTCCTCCCACCTCGTTTTGGGACGTAATCTTCGTCGTCTGCCTTGCACCTTTCCGTGCAGGATCGTATTTGCAAGACCATTTGATCTCGACATGTGACCATACCAAATGAGTTTCCTTCTTTTGACAGTTGCCAAGAGGTCTTCGAAAGGCCCTATTGCTGTTGTAATTCTATCTCGTATTTCCTCATTTGTAACTCGATCTTCGTACGTGACGTTTACAAGTATTCGGAAACATCTCATCTCCAAGGTCTGTATTATTTGCTGAAGGTCACCTGTAACTGTTCATGTCTCTCAAGCATATAGCAATATTGACAGAACCAGTGTACGCATTAAACTGATTTTCGTACATAGTTCTAACCGCTTATCTTGCCAGATTTTGTTAAGCTGTGCAAGCGCCGCTATTGTCTGTGCCATTCTGGCCAACACCTCACATTTTGATCCTTCACCACTGACAATCGGCCCCAGATATTTAACACGGTCAACCACTTCGAGTTCCTGGACATTAGCTTTTATCCTACTGTCTAAGCCCTCGGCGTTGTTGGTCATTAATTTTGTCATTCCAGCGTTTATCTCCATACCATAGTCAAGAGCTGTTTCATCGAGACTTCTGACCAATTCCTTGAGTTCTGCTTCTGACCCCGCCAACCCGTCGATGTCATCTGCAAAACGAAGGTTGGTAATCGTTCGGTCCCCTATTATGACAGTACCAACGTGACCTCCAAGTGCCTCACTCATAATTCCCTCAAAGAATATATTGAAAGGGGTTGGAGAGAGTGTACACCCCTGTCTCACACCAACTGATGTGCGAAACCAGTCTCCTCGCCTCCCATTCACAAGAACTGCGCTGGACGCCTTGTCACACAGGTTCTCAAGGACCGTTATAATATTTCCGTTGATATTATATATCCTCATGATTGCCCAAAGCGCTTTATGCCATACGCTATCACACGCCTTCTTAAAATCAACAAACACGTGATACAGTTTTTGCTGCTGTTCTATATATTTCTCGCTTGGCAGCCTTAAATAATTATCTGTTCTGTAATGCTTCTTCGCTGTCTGAACGCTGCTTGCTCCTCAACGATGATCTTCTCTGCTTGGGGTTTCAATCGGTCGAGGGTTAATTAAAGCATGACCTTGCTAGAGTGGCTGATGTGGCTTATTGTTTTGTAATTTTGGCACAGCTTTAGGTTTCCAGACTTAGGAAACGGTATAACCATTGATTTTGTGTATAAGTCCTGTCGCCCATATTTTGTTGCAGATGTGTGTCAGGCTTTTCACCATTACCTCTCCACCTGCCTGTAAGAGCTCTGCTGATATATTGTCCACGCCGGGCGCCTTCCCTCTTCTCAATGTCTTTACCGCTGCAGCTACATCTTTATTCGTTATGAGTTTGTTATCCTCTATAGTTGTTGGTGTTGGAGGGATTGGTTTCTCAGGTTCGTTCCGTCCCTCATAGTTGTATAACTCTGAACAGTACTCTGTCCATCGTGCCAGTACGTCATTCTCCTCAATAAAGCACTTGCTGCTTTTATCCTGGATCATAAAGTTCCGGCCATGTCTAGGTGTTACCAGTTCTTTTACCACTTTGTATGCTCATTTAGCGTCATTTCATTCACAATAACCACGAGAACAGTGCTCAGAGCCAAGTGACACCTATGTAAAAATTAGCTTAAATGAAGTGACCATAAGGACATGGGGTGGTTTGCGTTTGGAATGTGACGCGTGCGCACAGCAGACCGCAAAATGGCGGGCCACGTGAAGCAACGTCATGTGACTGAATTCCTGACGGTGGAAAAAAGTCTGCCTATCGACATTTTTTGAAGAATGTCTGCTGTATATGGTGACGCTGTTGAATGACAGTATTGCCAAGAGGTTGACAGGGAGTGTAAAAAACTACAATCCAGCCACGACGAAAGTGCATGGCAAAGTTCGAAGTGGACGAACGATCCCAGCTGTGGATGCACAGCACCAAGCTCACGTGGACAATCTAATTCGTGCTAATCGCCATGTCAAGCAGGAAGGTATCACCGTATGGCTTATCATTTTGAATGATGAGTCCATCACACTATCCATGCCCTGCTTGCATATATGAAAGTGTATGACAGATGGGTCCCTCGCATGCTGAAACCGAATATGAAAGCACGAACAGCAAGTGTATCAGCAACGTTTGACGTGATATGAACAGGAAGGCGATGCCCATATCCGCCAAATTGTCACTAGCGACGAGTAATGGGCACATTATTATGACCCAGAACATAAGTATCATTCTATGGAGTACAAGCATAAGAACTCAACAAGCCCAACAATGTTTAGTTCGTAGCATCGGCCCGAAAAGGAATGATGACCATCTTTTGAGACTACGAGAACATCATGCGCACAACATTTTTGGAGCACGGCAATACCGCCAACTCCGATCGATATGTGAAAACTATGATGAAACTTCGATCACGATTGCTGCGTGTTCAAGCACGCAATTCTTCAGCACGACAATGCTCGTCCACACACGAGTCGACTGACAGTGACTGCATTGGAACATCTCATGTTTGACGATATTTTACTATACCCATCGTAGAGCTCCAATCCGATATCTTGTGACATCTTCGTTTACCTGAAGCTGAAAGAACACATTACGGGACACCGTTACGCTTCTGACGAGGATGTGTAAGCAGTTGTGCGTACCTGGGAGAGTGACAACGTTGAAAAGTAGTGACACGTCACCTAAACGACATTCCAAGCTTGAAGACAATGTATAGCTCATGTGTAAATCTGGGGCATTAATTTAATTATTTGCTCAAAAACAATACTTTTCAAATCGCTCTTGTATCATTGTTCTTTCATGTTCCTTTGTTTTTCTTTTTATAATATCTCGATACATTTTTTAATTCGTCGAAACGTCTGTTCTCGTCTGTCAATGTTCTTCTGAATAAAAGTAATCTGAACTCTTTGTGTTTGTTAAAACATAACCTGCTCTATGGACAATTTCGCTCTAACATTCCAAACACGTTTACATAGCGATGTTTTTTTGACGTAAAACAATGACTGAGTTTCGTATCAAACGGTCTTCGTCAAGGAATAAAGATCACAAGAACGAAAATATCGACAAGTCGCATCTTTGGCTCTTCAGTATTTTGAGAAATATTTCAAATTTGAAACGAATAAGAGCTATATGTACGGATCTTAAATAGACATACAGTCTGTAGTTTAATAAAGCAGCGAAGAAACTATGTGATGATAAAGAACAGAAGGAGCCAAATCAAACTTTAGCGAGATATGACGGTATATTTAAAAGAAATTGCAGCTTACAAATAAATTTCCATAATTTATTTTAGGAATGCAAAAAAAATATTATTCCGAAGCTGTAATGTGGAAAAACAATCTTGAGGTGCACAGTCAGAATATTATAATGATATCTTTCATAACGCAGAAATAAAATGTTAGCTACCTTATAATAACTGTCTGCACTGACAAGACAAACTCCGTAGATCAGCAAACAGGTTAATAATTAAACTAGAAACTTCTAACCGTTGTGCAGTATCGCTTAGGTGTGCCTTGCAACACTTGGATTTTGATTTATACTAACCGTGGGGAAGAAGACTAACATCCGGTCAGGCAAAATAGACTGATCAGACATGTTAGTCACGATCAGGCAAAATAAACTGATCAGACATGTTCGTCAGGGTCAGGCAAAACATACTCACCTTGGCTTCCTAGTAGCTCTCCCTGGAAACGGGTTGTTTTCATGGAAGCCTGGTTAACAAGGCGAGGGGTCTTTATTATCCCCGTAGTAGTGAGCGACACTCAGATGAAGCTAAGCATAGCACTAGAGAACCCCTGTCTACCTTCATTAGCACCGTCACGATGTGAAGAAAACTACTGCAACCCGCCACTTAACGTCCTTTTCAGCGCGCACAAAAGAGTAACCTACTCATTGGGGGCATTAGCAAACAACATATTAACCGTAGTTTACATAAAAAATAAACAGATATGTTTCGTGTCGTACGAGAGCAGTGCTTAAAACAGACGCTCGGCGGAAGACCCTCTCTAGTGTTTGAAAATATACACCGACATAATAGAGGACTTATATTATTCATTAATGTGAAATGTTATCATATTTCCGCATCAACTTTTAAAAATGAAGCTCTTTAAACTCAGGGCTATTTACAAAGAACATATACAGCTGGAGAGAGAGCCGTTGGAAGAGGTGGATACCTTTACCTATTTGGGCAGCAGGATTAACACACTCGAGTGCGCATGTGCAGATGTAAGAACCAGAACTGGAACGGTCAAGAATGACATTTCTGAGACTAAACAAGATATGGAGAATCAGATCAATCAAGATCCAGACCACAGTTTGAATATTCAACCGTGTCAAATCGATGTTGCTGTGTGGAGCGGAAACATGGAGAACAATCCAGACTATACAACGAAGACTTCAGACCGTCGTTAACGACGGTCTTCGAAGAATAAAGGGTATAAAGTGACAGACAGGACATGATGAGGAATTAAGATCTATAGGAAAGTAGCTAACAACAGCAGTGACTGTAAATTAAGTGAGGAAATTGGATTGGATAGGACGTACGCTACCGATGCACCGTACAACATAACCAGACATACGCTTGCGCATAATCTTAAAGGGAGGGTAAAGAGAGGTAGTCCAAAATACTTGTATAAGAGAAGTCAAAAGGAAATAAAATTTAAATAATTGCACCTGGAGAAAGACAGAAAGAGCTGCACAGGACCGTGTAATGTGCAAGATATTGGCAACGAGATGGAGACGTGACGATTGATTGAACATATAAATGAAGTGTGACATTTACGAATCTTCTCCAACTAAGTGATTTATGTAGTGAGAAATGTTGAATATTTCTTATTTAAAAAACAAGGAATATTCCGTGCTAAGTTAATTTCTTGTATTAGATGATTATTGCAGAAATATGAATAAGGTGTCAGAGATTTGTTAAAGACATCAAATATATATATTACATAAATATAACATCGACTGAAAGCTAGTGTTCTACATGGCGGTAAGACAATAGACAATGAGTGAGGTGTAAGACTAGTATTTCGACAAAAAGACCGCATAAGTTTAAATTGGTTTCAGTAAAGATTATATGTATATATATATATATATATATATATATATATATATATATATATATATATATATATATATATATATATATAATGTAATATTGTATAGTGTTTATTTTACGAAGGCCATTTTCTTTTCATTCTCAATTAAACAAAAGTTATTTGGCTGCTTATAAATACATGTCTGTCTGGCTTTCTCCCTGTATGTATGCTTGTCTATATGTCTGTATGTCTGTCTTTCTGTATGTATGTATGTATGTATGTATAAAGTAAAATGTATGTATGTAAAACATGGTAGTGAAATACGAGCAGCGGGAACACTATCACCTTCTACTGACCTCGTGTGCCCGTTATGCAGTCAATCTGTTCATGCCCGCATTGGCCTGTTCAGCCACATGCTCACCCACACGCAACATGGAAATCTGTGACAAGGATGATGTCGGCGGTCCTCATTGACAACGATGGACAGCTATTATGTGTGTATGTATGTATGTATGTATGTATGTATGTATATATGTATGTATGTATGTATGTATATTCGTATGTATGTATGTATGTATTTATGTATGTATGTATGTATGTATATATGTATGTATGTTTATATATATGTATGTATATTTCAGGCTTAGAGAGATGCAAGACTCCTGGCTCAGCAAAAGAGCTGACGAAATTGAGATGTTCGCCGAGCGTCATGACACCAAACGGTTTTACGAGGCACTGAAAGCTCTCTACGGCCCACAGCCCTCTAGTAATACTCCAGTTCGCAGTGCGGATAGGGTACTGCTAACAGATAATGTTCAGATTCTAGACGGATGGGCAGACCACTTCTGCAAAATACTAAACCACCCATCGTCCATAAATGAAGAGGCAATCCGGCGAATGCCGCAGGTGGAACTGAACCTGGCGTTGGATGAAGTCATTACTGAGGAAGAAGTCGACAGGGCAATCAGTTCAATATCTATAGGAAAAACTCCAGGAGCTGATGCAATACCAGCAGAGCTATATAAGACAGCTGGCCCATACCTCACCAGAAGGATCAATGAACTGTTCTGTCACATGTGGGCTGCAGGTAAAATTCCGCAGGAGCTAAAGGACGCCTCAATCGTTCACCTGTACAAAAGAAAAGGCAACCGTCAGGAATGCGAAAATCATCGTGGAATATTGCTACTCCCCGTAGCAGGCAAGATTCTAGCGCGCTTACTGCTAAACAGGCACAACAAACACCTTGAACAAAGCCACCACCTCCCAGACAGCCAATGTGGATTCAGAGCCGGAAGAGGAACAGTGGATATGATTTTTGCCGCTCGCCAAGTACAAGAGAAGTGTCGAGAACAAAATCAGGCCTTGAACACCACATTTATTGATTTGACAAAGGCATTTGATACAGTAAACAGAGGAGGGCTGTGGGTGATAATGTCTAAGTTTGACTGCCCCAACAAGTTCACAACAATGGTAAAACAGCTACACGAAGGCATGTGTGCTCGTGTACTAGACAGCGGTGCAATCTCTAAAACGTTTCTAGTATCAAACGGAGTAAAACAAGGATGTGTACTCGCCCCGACTTTGCTCAGCATGATGTTCGCGGCCACGATGACAGACGCCTTCAGATCATTGGAGCTTGGAATACCCATAAAGTACCGCACAGATGGCAAGCTACTCAATTCCAGAAGAATGAAGGCCTAAACCTAAGTGGCTGGCGACATAATCAGGGAACTTGTATTTGCTGACGACTGCGCTCTAATGAGCAACTCAGAACTGAACATGCAGGTTGGAATGGAGCAGTTCTCTGCCGCAAGCGAAAATTTTGGCCTGACCATAAATGCCAAATAAACAGGTCATGTACCAACCAGCACCAGGCATGCCGTACACAAAACCTGAGACTACAGTCAGCGGGCAGACGTTGAATGCCGTAGACAAATTCACATATCTGGGCAGCACGCTGTCGACATCTGTCAGCTTAGACGATGAGGTGGCAAGCAGAATAGCAAAGGCCAGCACAGCCTTTGGTAGAATGCGCTCGATGGTCTGGGCACGTCGTGGCATCAACGTCAAGACCAAACTCAAAGTCTACCATGCAACCATCATTCTAACCCTACTATACGCTTGCGAAAGCTGGACTGTATACTCTGGACATGCAAGGAGGTTAAACCACTTCCACACAGGTTCTTCTTCTTCTTCTGCGTACACAGTCAGACAGTAACCATTATTTTTTCGAAAAAAGCGGCGGTCATCCTGAGACTCTCGCCACTACCATAGAGCTTGTCTTGCAGTTCCACTGGCAATGGCCACATCTGCTCTCTCTGATCCTCGTATGTCGGGCAGTTCTGCAGCAGATGTTCAGTGGTCATTTTACCAGTACCGCACGGGCATTCGTCGGTACACCCTATCTTCAATTTGTTGAATAGGTGGTACCTCAGTCTGTTGTGGCCAGTGCGAAGTCTGAAGACAACGACCTGCTCTCTTCGGTTCAACTGGTAATAGGCATCGTTTTTGGTGTAACCAGTATGTTCGGTTTCCCATTTGGTCATGTACCTGGCTTTGATAAGCCGTTTTGACTCTTCGTACGTCATACTGGTATCTGTTTGTGGTAGCCTTGCACCTTCTTTTGCCAGTCTGTCTGCCTCCTCGTTGCCTTGGATGTTGCAGTGTGACGGAACCCACTGTACCACTACCCTTTTTGGTGCGGACTGCTGGCACAGTTTGCATAGTGCTGCTCTTAAGTCATTAAGCTCAGTGTTTTTCTGGCTTTTTAGCGCTGTGACTACGGCGAGAGCATCTGTCAGCAGGACTATATGGCTCTCATTTTCACTGTGTGTTACCATTTCTTCCACTGCCGCCCTCAGTGCCTCTGCCTCCGCTCTGAAATTGCTTGTGTACTTACCAGTAGCGAATGACAGAGTTATTTTTCTGCCATTTGGTAGGTTCAGGAATGCTCCTGCCCCTCCGTTCTGTGTAGTGTTTGTTACAGAACCGTCGGTGTATGCATGGGTCCAGTCCATGCTTGGGTAGCTTTTCGTTATGAAGCTTAGGGTAGTGTCTCTCCTTTCTTTTTCACTCTGGCAGTTTTTGTTTGCAATACCTGGTATATTTTCTACCACCTCTGGAAATATATCCTGCCACAAAGTAGGTTTTCGTACAGTAGTGATGGGTTTTGGTGTTGTTAGTGCGTTTATGGGATCTTCGTGCATCTTTGCTTTGGCTATTTCTGCAAAGTTTCTCCGCTTTAGTTTCCCAGTTCCCAAATTGTTTAGTCTCTGGTACATTGGGTGGTC
This sequence comes from Ariolimax columbianus, assembly GCA_036924085.1. Taxonomy (NCBI): domain Eukaryota; kingdom Metazoa; phylum Mollusca; class Gastropoda; order Stylommatophora; family Arionidae; genus Ariolimax; species Ariolimax columbianus. The sequence continues at coordinate 41,503,503 of JAVGWX010000003.1, read as the reverse complement.
CGTCAGTCTTCGGAGTTTCTCTGACTGCAGCTGGGCTCTGCAGTCTCTTCTGTCGGTCATGGATTGCAGTTTTGTAATCTTTTCAAGTTCTACAATTGGCGTTGACTTCATGCCACCTGTTATAATTCTCATGGCTTGGTTTTGAAGTTTGTTAACTTTATCGAAGTTCGCCTTCGCTGCTGTTGTCCATGCCGCAATGCCATACTCGAGAACTGGTCTCACTCTTCCAGTGTACAGTTTCTTTAGTATGCCTTCGTCTGCTCCCCAGCTTGTGCCAGCAAGTTTCCTCATGATCGCCATTCTTTCTCTGGCTTTCATTCGGTTTCTCTCGATCTGACTTTTCCATGTCATGCGCCGATCAAATGTGACTCCCAGATAGGTTGGGTTGTCGTTTGGCTGCAGGATTTTGCCATTTAGGCTTAATTTGGTACTTTGGGGTTTTAATGAGAGCGAGAATATTGTGCACGTGGTTTTCTCCTCGTTTATTTTGACCAGCCATGAGTTCGCCCACTCTTCCAGCGATGTTAGGGCCGTCTGCATCCGATTTCTTGCTATGGTGAGATTCTTTTCAGAGGTCCACATAGCCAGATCGTCTGCAAACATTGAGCTATGGACTCTTCTTGGTATATTCTCTGTAATATCGTTTATATATACCAGGAAGAGTGTGGGTGACAATACTCCCCCTTGGGGTACTCCCTGCTCGAGTGTCACCTTTTTGCTCATCTGCCCTTGTACGTGGACTCTGGCCGTTCTTTGTTTGAGGTAGTGGTTGATCCACTTGTACATCTTCCCACAGACATCACTTCTTCTTAGCTTGACTCTAAGTCCATCCTTCCAGACTTTGTCAAATGCCTTTTCCAGATCCACCCAAACAGCTACTGCCACACACAGGTTGCCTGAGGCGAATTTTCCACATCCGATTGCAAGATCGTGTCACTGACATCGAGGTTTTCTCGAGGGCTAACATGCCCAGCATCCATGCACTGCTAGAAAAGGAACGACTATGATGGGCGGGACACCTCGTCCGTATGTCAGACGAGCGGCTCCCAAAAGAAGCTTCTCTACGGCGAGCTGAGAGAAGGATGGCGCGAGAGAGGGCGCCCAAAGAAACGTTTTAAAGACGGTCTGAAGGACTCACTAAAAAGTTGCCAGATAGACATCGACACCTGGGAATATCTTGCGCAAAACAGATCTGACTGGAGAAGCGCAGTCAAATCGGGTGTAGCTGCCGCTGAAGACGAGCGTGTTTTGAAAGAGCAGAGCAGACGCGAGAACCGGAAATCCCGAACAGCGGGAACACAATCCCCTTCTACAAACCTCGTGTGCCCGATATGTAGCAGATGTTTTCGTGCCCGCATTGGCCTGTTCAGCCACATGCGCACCCACACCCAACAGGGAAATCTGTGACAAGAATGATGTCGGCGGTCCTCATCGACAACGATGGGCAGCTATTATTATTATGTATGTATGTATGTATGTATGTATGTATGTATGTATGTATGTATATATGTATGTATATATGTATGTATATTCGTATGTATATTCGTATGTATGTATGTATGTATGTATGTATGTATATTCGTTTGTATATATGTATGTATGTATGTATGTATATTCGTATGTATGTATGTATGTATGTTTGTATGCATGATGGAACGTTTTAAGCAAAACATTATGTGGTCTATGGTTTATGTAATCAAGGAGGAAATCTGATTGATTGGAATCGTCTAGAATGAGTGAGCCGTTCTTACATTTGGGAAAATATAGGTAGCTTACCATCACACCTCAGCCTACGCTGAGCGCAAGTGACATGCAGTCTCTAGCACTTTATCTCCCACAACAGTGCCTTATATGAGGATTAACTTTTACCTACGTTTAATTTTCTCTTACATAATATGATTATTCTCGTTCTGTCCTTCCATATTTAATTTCAAGAAGAAATAAAAAAGGTTTGATTAACGGACTAAATGCACCATAAATAAACCAACTCTGCACACAACTGAGATTGCAACTAAAAAGTATCCGTCAGATGTGAAATCAAACATAGCTCTGAACAGGGGGACAATGATAATGACCTTCAGATGAGATCGTGGATAGTGGGAACCAAGTCTGCCGAAACGTGCACGCCGGCATCAATCATGAATCGTTCACAGGATATTTCAGCAGTCAGCTTGCAGGCCGTGCTGATAAATGCAGTATTTATAAAGCAATTTCATGAATCATCAGATGCTTTCTTCGTTTAAGCAAATGTAACCACAGATTAGAAATGTGTGATGAGTGGCTAGGATGCCGGTCTCCTAGACTACAAACCTGGGTTCCAACCAATGTATGGAGGAGGTTTATTATATTGGTGTGAAGTTAGCGTTCTTGCCTGCACACTGCGCGGCCATTGTCTGAAAAAGCGAATCAATACGTCTCAACAGTAGGCCAATGCAGTGTAACAAAGTTATATTATAATATAGCCACACATATTAGCCATATGTATTAGGCACAATACAGTCAGTGTTAGAACAGTCATAACATATAACCATTGCCGATGTCCTCTCTTAAGGTTGTGTCATGGAAAAGGGAACATGCAACAAGTAACGCTCTCATTTTTACAATCTCTTTAATCAAAGTCAAAATATGTAATACGTAACATTGTCATATTTGCAAATTGTATAGTGAAAGCAACAGCTTTCAACAAGTAACACTGTCATGCCTGAAAACTGCATAATTTGATGGAAAAGACTTTAGAATTGACATTGTCATCTTATAAACTTTGTAGTGAGAGTGAAATGATTTTTCAAGTAGCATTGTCATATTTATAAACTGTGTAGTGAGAGTGAAATAATTTCTCAAGTAGCATTGTCATCTTAGTAACTTATGTAGTCAGAGTGAAATGATTTCTCAAGTAGTAATGTCATCTTAAAAACTGTTTAGTAGGAGTAAATGATTTCACAAGTAGCACTGTCACCTTGTAATAGACTCGTATTTCAGGAGCACTGTATGTGAAATGACAAGTGTAGAGCATAGGAGTTGTGACTTGCAACGTAGCCTCGGAAAATCTAAATTAGCTGGAACAATAATAGGATATTTCAGAACAGATGGGGACAGTTCAAACAATTGTCACGCACGTAGTGCATTTATTGAGAAGACCGGGTTTATTTATTAACAGCTTGAGCAGGGATGGGGCGTGTTTACTGTAGTAAGTTGGAGACTGTTGCCAAAGATGATGGAGGTACTGGTCTATCCCATTTTCTATGGTAGCTAGAGACACACACAGAGGGCAGGAAGATGTGCACGACATAGGTAGTTGACGACAAACTGTCACTATGAGATTGACAAGGGTTATAGGGTAGTCAGTGATGGAATAGAATTCCAGAGAGGAGGGACGTGTTAGACTAACAAGTGTTGCAGACACAATAGTGATTCGAGTGTCTCGCTGGGACGGGGTAGGGACAGAAGTATCTCGTGATCACAGGACATGTCGTTTATGATGTCGCCTAGGGGAGCAATAAAACCAGAGACATGATTGATTTAAGAGAGAGCTATTCAGAAGGTTATCCCACTATGTTTTGCTGGCAATTGCACGTGCCGATTGGGATGAATGGTAGCACTTCTCCGCGACACGAGAAATAAATCTGTTCACTTCGAGTGTCAGACACAAATTCATCACGATGCTGTAAATTGCACGCGCTGTGCTATTGAGTGTGCTGGAAAGAACAGTAAGTTAAGTCTGCAAACTAAGCAGTGAGAACGGGAAAAAGACATATTCTACTCCCTAGGCTCTGGAGTGTACAGGAAAAAACTGTAAACTGAGTAAACTCATAGGCAGAATCAGTCAAGGCCTGTGAGAATTACCGGTTGTGCATTTCGCTGTCGTCGGATCTTGGTGGTCCATCAAAAATGACAACAAACTGACTAGCTTTAGTAGCAGAAAATCGAACAACCCTTGCTATAATTGTGAATTGCGCGTTTCACGGAAGTCAACTCTTGATTGTCCGCTAGATTGAGAACAAACAAACAAAGGTGTAAGAGTAACACATTATAGAGCAGTTACGAAGACTCTCTCGATAACTGCTTATATCAGGTTACATCGGAAAACGTGTCTGAACCTAAAGACTCTTCAAGAAGCTCACACACACCTTTGTTGAGAAGCTTTTATCCACAGCACAGTTCCGTCGTCACAAGCAAGCAGAACGTCAGAGATTAGCACTTTCCGAAGTGCATTACGAGACCACGAGATTAGATAATGTAACTCCAAGTTAAATGTGTAGATTATATAAGAAGTATAGGATAGACATCAGAACTGAGTGATAGATCCAGGGTTTCCAGCCAGCTTATGCTGACAACCTTTATGTTAGTAAGATTAAATCATAGTTAGTTGTAGTTTGATAAAGTCGTAAATGACAAGATTTGTAATAAATGAAATATCTCGGGCTTTATTATTCACATAAGTCTTAGTGTTTTCTATGTTTATAGTGTGTAGAGAGAAAAACTAGAAGATGTGAGAGTGGCCACTAAACATCACATAGAAAGTGTTAGTGTAAGAGAAGCATGTCTATTACAACCTTTACAAACTGCAATGAGAGTGAGACAGTTTAACAAGTAACGCTATCATTTCTGTAAACTGTGCAATCTGAGTGACAAAAATGAACAAGTAACATCGTTATCTTTATTAACTCTACAACGAGAGTGAAACGATTTCTGCAAGTAGCAATCTCATTGTTAATAGCAGTGTTTCTCTTTCTAAGAATCGACATCACTGCCCATCGGGCATAACTATAGGTGCTCAGTATCTCTTAGGAAATGATACACGGTATGAATGCTGATGGCTACTGTTGCTCGCTGGCTGGACACTCTGTTGCTCTGTCCTCTCATACGCCTTACTCCGCTCGTACCTAGTTTAATGTCAACACTTTGCAGCCTGTGGATTGCTGCTTCAACTATTGCAGTGTCCTCATCTAATAGGCGGTCACTGATTTATTTCAAAATGACATTTATAACCATCAGTAACGTGCCCATGATGATAGCTTGTGAAGCCAAGACATCCGCTCTTTCGTTGTGCTGAACCCCAGCATGACCAGACCAGTAGATCCATGTCAACAGGAGGTTTGAGGCCTCAGCAGCTGCTATCCACTCGTTTCTGCCATTCCCTCTGTACCTTCTGAAGTATGGCTTGCACGCCTGTCACGATCACTGCCCTTGTTAAAGACGTCTCAGATATCCATCTCAGCGCTGAGGTTTCTGCTTACATCTTCATTCTCATACTGGAGGTTGTTGACATGAATGCCCAACTGCGTTCGGCAACGACCTGTCCTCTCACTCTAGCCGAGAAGCCCCAGCCTGATGTCCCGTTGAGCCGCACTCATCCGTCTGTGTATATGACAGCGTCAGTCTCCTGCGTGTTCTCCTTTATCAGCCGATTCACCTCGTCCTCTGCTCTCCCGTTGTACCATTTTCTGCATTCCTTGCCTAAGGTTATGATGACTCTCAGGTACTCTCTTGTACTATCACCAGTGGGGACCCATTCTTCCCCCTTGGCATTTGTCTCAGCTGGAGTGACATTGATTGTTTTTTTTGCCTGTGTCATCCATGACGCCCATCTCTTGATTCTTGATTCCTTGATGTCTGGGATACCACTGCACAGATGGTGCCACGTGTCTGTGGTGACACGCATATAGGCTTTGACTGGCGCCAGTGTATGTCTGGATGTCACCGATAACAATCAATCCCAACATGTACCACATCATCCTGAACACGGTATCTCTAGTGCAGCCCAGAACCAGTCGCATACCTTCATCATGAAAGAGTTCCAACCTTTTACACCGTGTTATTGATATGTGAGGATACCCAGCCCGTAATCGATTTTCGACAACACGACTTGACGAAATAGGATGAACACGAGGCGCTGTTCAAGCCGTGTATTGAGAGTAAAAGTATTAACCCAATAGCATTGATATCTATAATAAACTGTGCATTGAGATTGAGAAATGTTGCAAGCAGCAATTTCATCTCTATAAATTGTGTCATTAGAAGATAAAGTCACTAACATTGCTAGTATATAAACTGTATCATGACTAAGAGAAGATTGAACCCCTACCATTGTTAGCATATAAACTGTATCATGACTATTCGAAGATTGAACCACTTCCAATGTTAGCATATAAACTATATCATGACTATGAGAAGATTGAACCACTACCATTGTTAGCATATAAACTATATCATAACTATGAGAAGATTGAACCCTTTCCATTGTTAGCATATAAACTATATCATGACTATGAGAAGATTGAACCCCTACCATTGTTAGCATATAAACTATATCATGACTATGAGAAGATTGAACCCCTACCATTGTTAGCATATAAACTATATCATGACTATGAGAAGATTGAGCCCCCACTGCCGACAATTACCAACACACTGTACGGAGTAGTGATATAACTGATGAAGACCTGTATCTATATAAGAATGACATTGTGCTGCCAAGAGCAGGCTTGCTCAGCAGCTATGTGATAACAACAGCAAATAAATTGTATTATGATTATGAGAAGATATAATCCATTCCTCTGTTCGTCACATAAAATGTATCCTTACTATAAGAGGATATAATCTCTATCATTGTTCGTCACATAAACTGTATATGACTATGGGAAGGTATAACCCCTTCCATTTTTTGTCACATAAAATGTATTATGACTATGAGATGATATAATCCATATCAATGTTCGTCACATAAACTGTATGTGACTATGAGAAGGTATAACCCCTTCCAATTTTTGTCCCATAAAATGTATTATGACTATGAGACGATATAACCCCTTTTATTGTTCATCACATAACCTGTATCATGACAATGAGATGATATAATCCCTTCCATTATTCGTGACGTAAATTGTACAATGCCAATGAAAAGATATCTCTGACATAGTATAAAAATAATATCCATTACTATCCCGCTATGTATGAACATAGGACTACTTCTGCAATGGCCGTCTTGACAGGAAGCCTGCGTCAAATATTACATTTTTGCTATATCAGTTTTGATTTATATTGTAGTGTGTTTTACATGATGACATTGTTAACCCTCATCTGAACTAGAACAGTAAACTACTTTCAATCGAAACTCTGAAAACGTCTCCTGCATTTTTTGTAATAGTGGTTAGAGAGTATATATTTGTTTGCAGGTACTGGTTGCTCTTTCACGTCTCAAAACGATTTATTAGACCAAGTTGTAAGTGGGTACATGAGTTACAATTAGCCAAGGTAACTGCCGAAGATGGATGTGTCGGACCGAAAGGTGCAAATATCGCAGTCAAGCTGTAAACTAGTGACACAGCGCATTCCGTTCTCCGGACTACATCCCACTACTTGCAAAGCCCTGTTCAGGACTTGGTAGCCGGAGATTGAGGTCGAAAGCAGAAGAAGAAGATGAAGCCAAGGCAACACTTCAAGGAGGGCATCTTGTCATACATCCTTAGAAGATCCTTCGAAGAAGTTGAGACCATATATAATGAAGTATATACCACCTTTATGTCGGCACAATGTTATATTTAGGACTACGTTCAATGGCATATATGGGACTACATTGATCTTTTCACTGCGGATCAAGACGCTGAGCAGCGCATGAGCTGCAGTGGTTAGCGACCCATAGCTGACTGCTAGCGTCAGGGCCACCGAACCAGAGCTGACAAGACCCTTCTATAGCTCCACGCGGTGATCCTGGATAACAGGCTGTAGCAAGGCAGACTGGCTAAGGAAAAGTGATCGAAGAGGGAATGCTAACCCGGTACTCAAAAAATGCTTGCTGAAGTCGGATGTGTTGGACCGAAAGGTGCAAATATCGCAGTCAAGCTGTAAACTACCACACAACGCATTCCGTTCTCTGGACTACATTATGCTACTTAAGCACTTTCAGGGTTTGGTAGCGACAGATTGAGAACGAAGAAGAAGATCTTTTCACTGTTTATCAGACATTGCCCATGCTCTTTATTTTAAACGAAATTATTAGTTAATAGCTTTAAAATCAAATGTTTCTTCATATAATGGACGTGTTATACATTTCATAAACGCAAAGTGCCAGTAACCATTATTACATCAATTTGATCGTTGCAATTTTAGTGTGTAACAACCTGTTTCTATAACAGTGTATGGCCGAACAGTTAGGGCACAGATCGTAACTAGTCTAATTGTAACACAATTATGGGAAATGCTTTTTTTACATCAATGGTGACATGAAAACTTTGCAAGTGCATTATGTGCCATCTGGATATGCAACCTATATGCATTGTATAAATACATATACCAAACGGACCATGGCAATATTAAATAACAAGTAAGGATTGTCTTTAAAATCAAACCAAACAATTTTATTAATAATTTCAGAGGCAAAAAACCAAATATTCCATTTGGATGCCCCATAAAACGTGGCAAAAAAAACCCGGAAATATTAACACAAGTAATTAGTTTTATGTAAACATTTTAGTTGTGAACACTCACAAAGTGTGAACCGTTTGGTTGTGAACACCCACAAAGTGTCAACCCTTTGGTTCCAAACACCCACAAAGTGCCAACCATTTGGTTGCAAACACCCATAAAGTGCCAACCCTTTTGTTGTAAAAACTCACAAATTAGGTTAAAAACGCAATGACACAGCAGACATTGCTGTTGTTGGTAAAATGTTACAGACTACTTGTCTTGTTATAAGACTGAGCTCGCCAGTACATATCAAATCTGCCGTTCCTTCCATAATAGTAATCTACGCATCCATCTATAGCTCGAAAAACCGCAATGTATCCACATGGGTATTGAACACCATACGTTTGTCGTGCAAGGCTAGAACGCTACAACTCTACTGCTCTGATACTCACACATTTAGTCACAGAAATAACAGATACATTTAAACAAACACATCTTCAGTTATATTAGGCTGCGAGTATATGCGATTCGATAAAAGCACTAGTTTCTTCAAGGAGTAATGGAGATTCCATCACTGCCTACGTAGACATCTCAGCGAGAGGGGAAGATCCTGGTTGTACAACTGTAAACGATTTAAGCCGTCAGAGTTCAGACAAGCGTTGACAACAGTCAGACGGGAGCTATTCAGCCAGCCGGAAATGATCAGATTAACCGACACTGACTGAGTTCTCATAGGAAACAGTTGGCCCTGAAGGGAGATGTCAACTAGCAAGGGAAATATATGTAGTTACGTCCTTCCACAGACTGAACTGGGTTAGGTGCACAGTTACACTCAAAGTATGGTTAATGTAATGTCGTGGAGGAGACAGGGTTAAATTAGAGCCGAACAGGAGGCATGGATAAATTAGTGTCGTACAAGAGGCAGGGTTAAATTAATGTTGGGCTGGAAGTCCGAAAAGTTTAATTGTAATTGGTTGTTGTTTTGTTTTTGGTTTCATTTTGCCAGTAGCTCTATTCTCATGCCTCCTGGATTCACGCGTCAACCGAGAGGGACCTCAAAAATTAAAGTTTGGGCTCTTTTGAGACTGCGGGCTTGGCCCTACACATTATTCGTTGTCCATGAGAAAAAACGTACGAAAACGTTCTGTTGATAAATGCACACATTCATAGTCGTGTTTGCGTGGCATCCTTATTGTTCTGTTGCGAATTTTGACCGATTGCCACCATAATCAGCATCTTGTTAGGGTAGACTGTGGTTTTGCTTGGGGTGCCTTGTTTACCAGGTCATATCTCTGGCTGATGTGTCAATGCGGATTTGCGATATGACCACACCATAATTTCTTAAACGCACACAAGCGTTAGACCTACAGAAACAATATGAGAGACAAATACATTTAACGCTGCTTGCGTACCTTAAAATATTTTGTCTTTTGTTTAACATGACTGAGGAATGTACGAAGGTCCTTCAGAAACTAATAAATCACATCGTTTTTATCAGAAGCTACTTATTCAAAAGGCAGGAAATTTCTACACAATATACATAGATAAACATATGTATTATTCAATATAATCCCCATCAACTTGTACAGCTTTATGCCAGGGCGAAACAAGTGCATGTATTCCTAGCCCGTACCAGATTTTGTCTTGATCATGTAGCCATTTCTTGGCTGCGTGAATTACTTCTTCATCATCTTCAAACCTTTTCCCACTGAGTGCATCTTTGAGTGGACCAAACAGATGAAAATCAGAGGGTGCGAAATCGCGACTATAGGGTGGATGATGAGGTAGTACAGTCCAACCCAATTTGATGATTGCTTTCCCTGTTGCTAGACTTGTGTGATGACGCGAATTGTCGTGAAGGAAAAATAGATCTGCTGGATTCTTGTGCGGCGGAACTCTGTGGAAACGTAATTTTTTTTCCACAAAGTCTTATTGTAAGCTTTCGAATTGATTGTTTCTCCTCATAGCGTCACATCAACAAGAATCAAACCTTCAATGTTCCAAAAGATAGTGATCATGACCTTTCGAGCTGAAGACGTTGTCTTATATTTTTTTCTTTGTGGTGATTGCGGATGATCCCACTATATGGACTGTTTTTTAGTCTCAGGTTCAAAATGATGTGTCCAGGCTTCGTCACCTATAACGATAATAGCCAACATGTTCTCTCTATCGTCATTGAAACGCTCCAACAATTCAGAAAAAAATTGTTTTCTCTGATAAACTTGTGTTAATTGTGAGACTCACCTTTCTCAAAACTTACAAAATCCGAGAGTTTTTATAACTACATTTACACTACCAATGCTGATTGACAGCTGTAAGACCAGTTGTTCGGCTATTAGTATGAATAATGCCTTCAACGCATTTAAACATTTCTGGGTTAGTGGCTGTGGCAGGACGTCCACTGCGCGTCCAATCAAGCAGCTCCGTATCAACACTCCCTGATTCTTTGATGCTCTGAACCCAGCGACTAACTGTACTCATGTCGACTACACAACTTCCATACACATCACATAGGCGCTTGTGAATGTTCACAACCATTTTCTTCTCTGCAACACGAAATTATATCATATTTCCCTGCTTATAAAAAAAGCTGCTAACATGCTCCATTGTAACGGTTTAGAGCTGTCGTATTATTTGGCCGACTGAGGTGCAATTTGATACACATAACTGACACATGCCATGTTTGCAGTGTGCAAAATGTCATGCTTCTCTTTTTATTATTAGCTGACAAAAACGATGAGGTGCATTACTTTCTGAACGACTTTCTTTCATTAAAAATGGATTTTTTTTGTTTGAAGTAAAGACGACGAAGATAGTGGAGATTCATTCATGATCTAAGTCTTCAATTAATCTAATTCATTTTGATAGAATAGAGTTGAATGAAGAAAGTAGTTTTGGGCTTTGTCCTGATGTTGAAGATTGCTCATGTTCGCAGTGTCACTTGATGATAGTGTAACAGCGAGGCTTGATTCATTCATGGATTAGAGCGTCCTTTCTCAAACTTACTCTTGTCTAACATGTGACTGGTTTAAAACATTTCTGTTCCCTCAAAGAACTTCTTTCGAAATCCGTGTCAGTCAAAAGATACCAAACTGAAATTAGGCGTCCAGTCAGCTGTCTAGATCGGCTGCTGAGAGCATGGCGCTGATTGCGTGGCGCTGATAGCGTGGCGCCGAGAGAGTGACGCTAAGAGCGTGACGCAGAAAGCGTGGAGCTGGGAGCGGGGCACTGAGAGCGTGACGAAGAAGCGGGAAGCTGAGATCCGTGGATGTGTTTTATGCTGAACGAAATTAATAAAGTTCTATTAAATTAATGGCTTGTTATGGCACCCAATGTAATTATTTGATTATATTATTTGATTATATAGCAGTACATAGTGGTACTAAATATAATAATTTGAATCTATTTAATCTATTGAAACTATTTTCTAGATTTCTCATATTTTTGTTTTATTATGCTTAATTTAACATTGTTATTTATTCGTAGGTTAGTTTATATTCCTAGCTGCTTAATATCAGTAAACTAAACTAAGTTTAATTAGCTACGGTATATATACAGAGATGGAAATATAAAGCTCCGAAGTTCAGAAAGCCCTAGATCCCGGTATGTCTGTGTTGCAATTGAGATTTTCAATTAATTGATTAAAGTGACTAAGGTCACCATACGTTTTTAGCATTATCCAATAGACTGCTCATGTGAAAGATATTGAAGGCCGTTGCCATTCTGTGCATTATCCTATTGCGTATCTTTAGGAGAAGATATGTGTGTACATCATCTATCCCATCTGCAAGTTGATTGTTCCTTATTCAGTTTTGAAGGCACACGAATATTCGTGTTGTAAAAGAAGATCAAGAACAAAGAACGTGTTGCTGAGGTCATATCTCCAAGGACAAATTAATTATTGTATGGCTTCTTGCAAGGAGCCATCGTTAGTAACGGACATATGCTTCAACTGAAGGGACAGCTAAGTGTATGTCTCTGTACTCGTATATCAGCTTACATGGGAACGATACGCAATCTGTCATACCTGACCAAACTCACGCCTCACCTATTCGTTAGTGTTCTTGGAAACAGGCGTGTGCTAGCAGCCTGGCTACCGAGGTGAGGATCAACATTACAATACACGTTGAGGTGAGCTTACTGAGCAGCCTCTCGTTACACTGCCGTCAGGGGGACTGCGGTTTACCTTATAAAGTGCGCATCTGGATATAGGAATTTCCATTGTAATCCATTGTCAACAGTTAAATCAACTCAGTTACGAGCAATTTCAAACAACAACATTGAGTTGATATGTATCAGGCGATGACAAGAAGTCCAGGACCTATCAATATGTTTCTTTAACACGATCGAAAATAAGGCGATTGTTATGAAATGAAGGGCTAAAGTAAGTTCATATTTTCCTACATTTTGCTTATTTTAGTTGGTGCTTAACATCTCTGCTTTCAGTAGTAAGTCATGCACGAAGTTGGGTGGCCGACGTTCACACTGGTGCGTCAGTTTTTCACTATTCTAACTCATCTCGTGCCTTCTTTAAGGAGCACAGTGAAATTGAAGAGAGATGTGCTAGGGGTAAGATAAGGCCAACAATACAGGAGTGTCTGGATATGCGAGATGGCTGACCAGCCCGGGCGGTGACGTGTCGTAAGTTCTGGTTCTAAATCGTTCTATGCGTTTAGGAGGTGTCCAGTATAACAGAATAACTCGACGCCTTCCAAATGTTTACCATCGAGTATGACTCAGCTCTATTGGGAGAAACAGTTTTGTATGACTTTGGTCGAGGACATATTCATGTCCGGCCCTGCTTCCGTTCCCCATCTAACATACGGTTGGCTTATGCGACTGACCCTGTGATCAGCACTATGTCGCTCGCGAATCGAAGATGATTGAGGCTTTCATCACTTTCCATTCTAGGTCCTCCCAGTCGCTGATGAGAGAATATGTTCAGTGAGATAGAATCTCTTTTGCGGCGCATTAATGGATGGAATGTGTTAGTGCAATTTGTGTAACAGTTAGCATGAACTTTGATTTAGCCAGTATCGGCATCTTGTAGCTTCAGCGAATACAAATTCTTGTTCTATAGGATCGAATGTTAATTTTTATGTAGTAAAGATCAAGTAGTCTTGTATTCTCAGGCTGGATGTCTCGATAATGTGATAATAGTTTGATATATGGTCCTATGAACTGTTACAATGCCGAAAGTCAGCTTGTTCAATAGATTCCGCACTATCGAGAATGAGTCGAACTCATGTAAGAATGCATTTCGTCAACAGTTTCTAAATGACCGCTAATGCCATTCGACCATTTGCAAATCACTATCTGACCAAGTAAGAAAAACATTTCGGAGCCGTCATTGGAGGTACGGATATAGTGTTCTCGCTTTCGTACGTTCAGCAATGAAAGGGAATGAGTACATTTTGGGGCGTTCAGATGCAACAAAGTCGGTTCTATGGTCAACTTTCCATTTTCCAAATGACCAGGAGCAGGTTAATAGGCCGATAATTTCCAAGGTCTTGCTTGTCTCCCTTCTAGTACAAGTTTATCGTCTCATAACTGGGGCAATCGGTTGGTTTATCCGAATGAAGATATTTCGCTAAACAGTGAGTGTAATAGTGAGCTAGATTGGGTCGTTGTCAGCAATCGTGGATGCCATGTGAAGTTATATTACCTATACAAGGTGAGCATTACTTTCTCAAGAGCATCGCAAATTTGTGAGGGTATGAAATCTGAAAGAAGTGTAATGATTTCATGATTGCCAGGCCTCGATGTGGTGGGGGATCTCATGGAGCGTTCAGATAATGAGTGACTCTGTGGTGTTCAGCGCGACCTCGAGATGCACATTTGATCCTGGGTCAAGATTCTGCAGCTGCTAGGAGACGATTGTTTGAAAACGCTGAGTGAATTGATTTCAATTTCTGATGAGAGATTTGTCTTAGGGTGTTGAAAGCTGTGTGGGTCGCCGAAACTTCTTGCGCCGCCTTTCTAACAACGTTTTTGTGACACGTACTATTCGCAATGCCGTGGGGAGGATGTTTGTAGCCTGACCTGTTCTGAGATAGATCTAACTATTACAATCAGGTTAACTTAGTCATTATCAATGTCAGTGTCGCTGAGTGCTTTGAGTCGCTATTAGAGGGTGGTCATGGAATCGATGAGTGTCGTTGGAACCCGATGTAGACGCAAGCCCTAAGGCTTAGCAAGTTTGATGTCCTCGTAGAAACAGGCAGAGAGAAGGTGTTGGTTTCTGCCAGTGTTGAAGAACCAACAGCTTAGTAGTCCAATGCTGATTAACTATTTGATAAGAAATAGTCTATTTTATTAGAATGTTGTGCATTTGGTCCAACGTTTATGTATCTCGTGAGGAAGGATGTCTTGAAAAAACTGATGCAGTGAAATAGACCATTAGTCTCATTAAAGTAGCAGGTCTATCACCTGTGTAGTAATTTGTCTCCCCTGGGTGTGGTCACACATATGTTTCACCTTGTCGAGAGACCAAGTCCAGGGTGACAATCTTAGAGCAGCTGTTGTGTTGTCGTTGTTTCCCTGAGGTTGTCGTAGAAATTAAAATGCACTTGTTCATCGGTATATGCAGTTGGTAGCAATGCTGGACTTGGATATATAAATATCTTTTTTAAAAGTGGTCAGAGGATGTAATTTGTTGAACGATATGGATAATTTACTTTCTGGGAGTCTCAGAACACAGATGAGCCGTTCAAGTTCACTGTGTTCTCAGATCAGGAGAAACCTGTAAATGCTCTTGTTAGGTTACAAGTGGACGAAGCGGGGCCGGTATTATCTTGTCATAAAAGACGGCACCCTCACTACTTCATTGCAGCCCAGTTAACAGCTGCATCGTTATGATTATAGTAAAAAAACAAAGAATATAAAGCTAACAATAATACAAGTCTACTCACCAACATCATCATCAGATAATTGCGAAATGTAGAAATTATGTAACGCCTTACAGGAAACACTAGATAAGGCAGAAAGAAGAGTCATCTTGGTCATCACTGTTGGTTTCATCGCGAAAGTTGGCAAGGAAAGCAGAATGAGGGACACAAGTTTGCGAGGACCTTTTGGTTTGGGACACGGAAATCAGAGAAATGTTGAATTCTGCATTGAAAATAACCTCTTCATTGCAACATATTAGACTCTACATGTGGACAGGCACGGATGGTAATAGCAGAAATTAGATCGATTACATACTAGTACAACAAAGATATAGGCCAGGCGTGCTGTCAACCAAAAACGCTCCCAGCAGCGACTGTTACACGGATCTCCAACTATTGGTTACTGTTTTCAAGATGAGACTCTTAAGGGTGAGCAAGTGCACGTGGCCAATAATAGTAGTAGTTGTCCATCACAAGTGATGAAGACCACTCTCTTTGTTCAGCTGTGTGGACAGTCGTATCACTTGCTGTGTCCGCTGAAATGGGCGACTTGCGCGGTTTTTGGATTAAAGTGAGGAATAAACTGCGCCTTTTGTCAACCTCACTCATAAAGCCTAAGCTACCTTTTGCCAGTGGCAAGACATTCATCGAGACGACTGGAGATAGCATAGGATGCAGATTTTGCATCAGGGTTACCACCGAAGCCTTTCCTTAAACATGTAACCCGCAGGGTAGAAAGGTGGGAAGACATCCAACGCAGTTTGTCGTGCCTTTTCGATAACCACAAGAGGTCGTATGGACAACACTCAGCGTGTGAGTGACTCTGGCATCTCTTCCCAGCTGTATTCAGCTCATCATAGTAGCATCTAAAATTCCCACACGCCATATTCGTGAAGGTGAACCGGCAGAACTAACCTGTGGCGTGAAATACGACACAGGTATAAGCGTATCGCCATTCACTGATTCAGCCGGCGTCCAGACCAGGATAAACGGGTGGAAGAAATCACAAAAAAAGAACGAAATAACAAGTCCAGACGGAAAACAACTCCACGTTTCCGTGAACACAAGTGTAAGTCGTCGACTAGTGTGAATTCCAGGCAAATCCGTGGTCTGGCGGCATCCATAATGATCCAAAACAGTAGAGAAATGTAGACTCGCAGCCAGTTATGACGCCATCTTTGCCAATACGTGACCAATACGCTTGGATGTAAAAGTCATATCAATTGAACATAGCATCGAAGTACCAGTTAAGTTTGAGGCGTTGATGACAATCCAAGAAGAGATGACATCGGACGAGTTTGATCTCACATACAAGGAATATTTTAATCTCTGTTGCGCAAAACTTGATTCTCAGAGTTCCTCAAAAGAAACAGAATTACATATCGGAAGAATAACTAAAGTTCATAGAAAATAGGAGAACATCAAATCAAACTGGGCTTGAGAGAACCAGCACAACAATTAGAAACTGTGCAAGAATAGTCAGAAGAGAAATAAGAAAAGACAAGACGAGGTACATGATGGACACCTGTAAAACATGGAAGAACAACAACAAGGCGGGGTGGGAGATGCCTTTTTAGGAGATAGGAACACTGAGAGTTCTGAATAGTACCACACGTCATCAATGATAAAGAGGACAACATATTAACAAACAGTAGCAGAATACCAACAAACCAACAAAAGTGCACATTTGGAGAATATTTGTTTTTCCCGCGGTAGCAAAGACCTGTGAACCGTGGACAGTTATCCAAAACATCATCAAAGTGAATCGATTCCTTCCACTCAACATATTATTGAAAGGTCCTCAGAGTACCATGACTGGGAAAACAAAATGCAGACATTCGGCAAGAGCTGGACATAGAAGTTAACTAGTTCATAAATTCCAAAATGAACAGAATATTAAAATACTTGGCACCGAATAGAGCACAGACGGCTGTTCTATGCTTAGTTTTTTTCTGCGTGTCGCTCACTACTACGGGGATTACGCGTCTGTTGCACACATAGACCCTAGCTCTAATGTCAATAGTTATCATCAAACAAGAACAACATTTACCAATAACAGAAAAAATTAATGACCGTTTTGTGCGTGACGTTTTTAGCCTGATCACTGGGTAGCTCAAGGTACAAAGTCATTGAACATCCTGGTTATCGAGCTGCCGTTATAAACAAAAAATCCACCATAAAAAATCCCAAAAAAGAAATCAAAAAAAAATCTTAGTAACATGAAGAAGTTATCGATTTCCAATTCATAGCTATCGCTCAAAGATACGCACATTTGGCTCCTTCGCCTCCATGTATCTTTCTTGGGGATCCTAAAACAGCTCAAAGAAATAGCACTGAACATAAACTTGGGAACGCTGCCGGCACTACTGTGGAGACGAGTGCATTTGAATGTTTCTTTTACTTCCCAATTTCCTCTACTGTCTGTTTCTTGGCTGAGTTGTAGCACTGCTAGCACACATTTTAAATATATATTTTTTGCTTAAAACACCTCACTTCTAGATTTTGGTTTCCTCTCCAGAGTGAGGAAGTCATAAACACGTACAAGCTTTTACGTTTGCAGACGTATTAATGATGTGATACTCTTTCTATTTGCCATCCCATCTTAAAGTATGTTGTAACTATCATGTGCCGGAATGGATATGTTGTTTGTGTGATTGTAGTTACGAGTTTATGAATATACTCGTACATAGGATACATTGACTTTATTTATTTACTTTATTGCACTTGCATGCTCAGATTCTACGATAAACATTGATGCCTTTTCTATTATTCTTCATGCTTCGTATTTCTACAAGATAGAGGAGTTGGTCATTACCCAACCCTTGTCAGTCGCCTTTTACGCTTTGCAGGTTAAAGTTCTACTATGTTTGTCTTTCCTCTCCGGCCACTTTGACACACGGAAGAGACTTCATTTTTAGTTAAATAACAAAATTAAGTAATATTACTATTATTCCCAAAACGAATTGGTTTGGCTGCATTGTGAGAATGCAACTAGACCACAGTATTCATTAAACCTTCTATAGGAGAACATCAGGAAGAAGAGAGAGAGGTAGACGGGGGAAAACGTAGATAGAAAGTGTAAATGAGACCTGTTATAGAATAGGGAACAATGTTACTTGAGTCACAAGATAGGCGAAAAACAAATACATATCACCACACTGGGCTACAACCCTTAGAAAGTGAGACGACAAAAGTATAAAAAGAAAGAAAGAAAGAAAGGGCAAGATAGGGACACATTTATATATATATATATATATATATATATATATATATATATACAAATATATAATGCTACTACTAACAATAATAATTTGAATTCGTCCATCGTCACCGACGAAGACCACCAACATCATCAGACTGCATCACTGAATGTGGGTGTGCGCTTGAGACTGATCAGAGGCCAATGCGAGCGAGGAAATTTCTTCGACACGACTGATAAACAGTCCGCAGTTGTCGATGGAATTCCTTCTGCTCTAGACTTCCTAATTGCGTGTCTATTCTGGGCTACCTGAACAAGGAAGCCTTCGCTGATTGCAACGTCGTTTGTGACTGCACTTTTCGAGGTTGAACGATTGTGAGCCAAGTTTTCCCTGATGTTAATGTCTGTGTGCCAGAACTTAATGGACTCCATCAGGCCGTCCTTGAACACTTTTTTGGACGTTCCTGTGATCGTTCTCGCTCACTGAGTTCATTATATAGGAATCCTTTGGAATGCTTTTATATATTATATATATAGATCTAGGCATTAGCATTTCAAATGTTTTCACCATACATGCTGATTGCTGCATGAGCATTAACTGTTGAGCTAGTCTCTCCTTCTGTAAACAAGAGGAAAGAGACAGAATATATATATATGAGATATGAGTCCCTCTTTGATCAAATCCTGTCCGCATCAATGTGGTCAACACTCCACTGTTTAAGGAGGCCATAATCATATTAGAATGTACTAGTCTCCTGTGTTTAAAAAAAAACGCTCTAGAAACAACATTCACAAAATGAAACAGGAAAAGTAGATGGATTACTCATTTTTTAGGGTATCGGAAGAAGAAGACGGTCGCTGGAGATACGTATAATAACTACGTATTAACATAAGAACGATCGAAATATGTCTTTGTCGTGATTGCCGTCATGGATGACGTGTTGAACAGTTTGTTGCACGAGGTGTCAGCTTTTATAATAGGAATTGGATATTTACATCTGAGTAAACTGGAGCCTGATACTGATAATTAAATAATTGAAACCACAGTAACCTTTCAAGAATGTCGAAAAGGGCGACTAAATAAGTTAATATGAAGGCCTAACAACCTCATCTTGTGTAAAACATTCTCATTTTAATCAGCCCTATCACAGTATTCGTGTGAAGTTGTCAGGTGCAGTTGAAACATGATTGGCATGGAACGAAAAGGCAAATGATTGCAACTGCTTGGAAAGAGGCTTACTTTAAAAAGGGCCAGCTACAGTAGTGGCTTATACTTCATCTGGAGCAGAATGGGGAAAGATGATATGACTGAGACCTGACTCGACAAGGTCTAATATCGGGCCAATTTTACCGAGAGCGTGTCTCTGCCACTCGAACGTTTTATATACATAGGCACATACAAATTAGATCCATACATGTGAATATATTTTATGTAACTTGTTTTCCTATTTTAGAGAGGCCCTCGAACTCATGTATAGCACGCTCGACAAAGCTTGATCGAACATTTCAGATGTGAAAATTGGTTCAGCTCTGTACATGACCACGTGGTTGCTATTCAGGGAAAGTCTGTTTTTGATGGGAGGAAAATCAAACCCTGTCTGCAATGTCAAAAATATATTAAACATTTCCTTTCCTCATTCGATGAGTCCGTTACTTCTTTAGTTGGATATTCATATATTCTCTCATTTAGACATGTATTCAATAGGTCACATATTTATCCATAACATGCCTGATATCTCTGTCTTATCCATTTACGATTTTCTTGCTCTTTGTTTTCGCTCCCAACTGGTCCTTTACCTGCTTACTTGAGTCATGCGCTGAATCATTCAGTAATTACATTGAATCATTTAGTCAAACACTGCGTTCAATCATTCATTCAGCGGGGTGTTCAATCATTCAGTCATTATGTTCAAACACTCAGTCATTGCGTTAAATCAATTTTCAGAGTTTAGGTAGGGAAACAGAAAATATAAACAGTAGCCATCGTGGAGAGCAAAGCTAATATAAAGACAATAACGTGTATCCTACATATTCCCTATACGTAGAAACCATATAGAAACCATGAAACAATGAACCGGATATAAATCAGCTATAAACCCACAACACTGAAAGAATCAATCCTGTGGTCACAGCAACTAGACAGAAGCTTGACACAGTGAACCGATTCAGTACCTGGGCGCAACGGTCAGTGATGGGGGATCTAGACCGCGGGTCCTGGCCAGAATATCATAAACAACAGCAGCGTTTGCACGAATGAAACCTATATGGAAAAATAAACGACTCTCCCTCGCCATAAAGGTCAGACTTATGCGCTCATTCGTTCCTTCGATATTATTCTACAGCAAACCCCCAGAAAAAAATCCAGGCCATGGATATGTGATCTTTTAGAAGACTCCTAACTAGCACCTACACAAACAGTATTACAAATGAAGAAGTACCACGAAGAACCGAGAATGCAAGTGGACTGTACGACGACATCCTCACAACTATCAAAAGGCGAAAGCTGACGATATGGTCGCGTCTCGAGGTCCAAGGGCATTGCAATTACGATACTACAGGACATAGCACAGGGCAAGTGAAGGCGGGGATGTCTGAGAAAACGATGGAAAGACAATATCCATAAATGGATTAGCCTACGAACCGAGGAGGCGCAAAAAGCAACCACAGACAGAGAGGGATGGCCAGGATTGTGAAAGTGTCAGCAGGGTGCCCTAACGATCTGCAGAGGTCACGCGATGGGACTGAACTGATTATTTTAACATCTTGAAAAAAGCAGTTGATTCACAGCAAGATTCTTGGGAATGAGAAGGAAGATAGGTATAGAAGAAGGAAGCAACATCTAAATTGAAGAAGAGCAGCCTCGTACATAGAAGAGAAAAAAACACTTGTAAAAAACGAAATAGAAGCACAGAACACATTCATAGATAGGACCTACTCCTTATCAATAATAGATCAAATGCCAATATTCTGACTACAAAATGTTACTGCATACTCACACAGTATCTTTTCAACAACTGAAAACTCATACGCACAAAAATGTAACATAGTGTTAATAGAGCCGCTGCCAAACAGTAAATCTGTTTTACAGACCTGTCTTCTCTTTGAAATAAACGACCGGGAGATAACATATACAATACCACTAAAGTAAGCTGTCAGATTTATGATGGGAATTGATGTGATCATTTGGAAGCCAATGACGAAGAAGAAGTAGACAGCGTGACGACAACGACTGACGGGTTAAGTGGCCGTTATCTCTCAAGCCTATTAATCCTCACTGCAAACTCTAGCAATGAGAAACAATGTCGTAATGACAGTGTTTTTGTTGTCGCAGAGCTTTGTAATTTGTGCTATTACGAGTATTTACCTATGTTTGCTGGCTTCTCTGAAGGCAGTTTAATTAGTCTTCTAAGCTGGCCATCGAATTGATGAACATTTGATGTAAAGCAAGATATACGAGGAGCGTTCAAATCAAACTGTGACTGTTTGTTCTAGTTCTACCTGAATAGGCTATAGCGTGATATCATTAGTTAGGGACAGGTGTGTCCTACTACTGCTAGGTGGCTAACTTGCCATGGCCAGTCACGTGACTGATAAATAAAAATGGCCGACAACAGAGTTAGTGCTTGCATGGAACAGCATGTTGTAATAACATTTATTGTGAAAAAAGTCGTGAAACCTGAAGAAATTTACAGAAGACTGCAATCACAATACGGTGATAAGACACTTTCCGCAGTAAGATATTTGAATGGTGTAAAGGTTTTAGAGAAGGCCGTACAGCCGTGAGTGATGACCCCGACCATGTGGCTCTTAACCAAAAAAAGGTAAGGCGAGTATTTTCTGCCACACACTTGGCATTGTTCATGTTGATTGTCTAGCCCTTGGTGCCACTATCAACAGTGAACATCACGTAAGCATTTTGAGTGATGGCATCCACGTCTGTAATAAAATGGCCTGATTTGATCACCAAGGGCGTCCTGCTCCTGCAAGATAATGCTCCACCTCAAAACCTCAAATGGTTTCTCCGCACTATGTGCCATCTGCAGCAAATCGGCTGAGAGGTATTGCCATATCCACCTAACAGTCAATAATTCGTTCTAAAAAATTTCCATCAGTTTGGGCATTCGAAAATTCATGGAAGGCCAACATTCCTGGTTGTTCTGGATTGGTCCAGACATACTGACAAATACTTCTACACTGAAATTTTTCAAGCATTACTTAAACGCGGGGATAAGTGCTTAAATGTTGCTGGAGATTATATAAAAAAATGAATGGCATTATGACTACATGAAAAAAAACTTTTTTTTTCTCACAAAAATGTCCGGTTTGACTTGAACACCCCTCGTATGTATGTTTCCATTCTTATTGTTGTCAATCTTTTGAAATAAAGGAAAATATAGGTAAGTTATCAGCTTTTTCGTTCTTAAACACATTCTAAATAAAGAAAGATTTAAGTACTTTTCATAAATTTCCACTGTTAAATATTTGATATAACAGAAGACATACGGAAGCTGTCAATGTTTTCATAGCTGAACATTTGAATAAGAGCAAACACAATAGATTCTTCAATTGTTATTCATATTTGGTATTGAGCAAGATATAAATATGTTCACACTGTTTTAATTGTAACATCTTTGATGCAAAGAAATATATGTTTTATTTTCCCATTTTTATTTTGTTAAAATAAATGATAAAAATGAAGACTTATGTGTTCATGTATATATATCCATGAGCTAAACCAGTCTCCCCGCCTCCAATTCACAAGAATTGTCCTGGACGCCTTGTAATATAGGTGTTCAAGGACACATATAATATGTCCATTAATGTTATACCTCCTCGTAGCTGCCCACAACGCTTTATGTAATATCCTATCAAAAGCAATGATGCGAGATCATGTTGGAATGGTCAGGATTGTAGACAGAACGATTACCAACCTTCGTTTTACAGATGACATCGACGGGTTGACGGGCACAGCAGTACAATCCAGGGAATGGGTCAGAAGGCTCAATGAAACAGCATTTGACTATGGTATGGAGATTAACGCTGGAAAGACAAAATTAATGACCAACAACGCCGAGAGCTTCAGCAGTGGAGTAAGAGCAAATGGCAAGGAACTCGAAGTGGCCGATCGTTTCAAATATCTGGGCTCAATTGTCAGTTATAAAGGATCAAAATGTGAGGTGTTGGCCAGGAAAGAATGGACAATAGCGTTTGCACGGCTTAACAAAATTTGGCAAGACAAACTATTAGCCATATGCACCAATAATAAATTAATGCGTTCAATGGTCCGATTAATAGTCCTCTATGCTTGTGAAACATGGCCAATTACAACTGATCTGCAGAGGAGGATTCAGGACTTGGAGATGAGATATTTGTTAAGATTTTTAAACGTCACATACAAAGACCGAGTCAGAAAAGAGTAAAAATGAGAAAGAATTAAACACAGCAATAGTGCCTTTTGAAGACTTCTTGGCAACTGTCAAAAGACAAAAACTCGCTTGGTATGGCCACATGTCGAGATCAAACGGTCTTGCAAATACGATCGTGCATGGAAGGTGTTAGGCGGACGAAGAAAACGTCGTCCAAAAAAGAGATAGGAGGACAATATAATAGAATGGACCAGTCTCTGACCAGAGGAGACACAGGCAGCGGCTTCTGACAGAAAAGGGTGCCGCGGATTTGTTAGGGTATCTTCCTGTGTGCCCCGACGATCTCACTGTTTACGGGATGACGACTTGACGTGTAAGGGCTAGTATCTGGTATCTCATTGTAACAAATGTTTATGTTACTTCTATGATAAACATTGCTGTTGGGGAAAAAGTGTTGGCAACTTCAATGTAATAGTTCTAAGCTTTTGCTGAGGTTGTGAGGCAGTTCTATACCACGCTACTTTACCTCACGTAACTGAGATTTAGGTACGCATTTACATTTCAGCTAATTAGACTGGAACGCGCCGATCAAAACTGATCCTTTTGCTACCAGCGACTCGCGCTCCTACAGCTCTTTGTGGTTTCAGAAACAATAAATGTCTCTAGGGGACGCGCGAACGCACACTTAACCAAGCTCTCTAGCTTGGAGCACATGTAAACGCAGAACTAACCAAACCCTCTAGCTTGGAGGACATGTGAACGCAGACCTCACCAAACATAACTTTGAGGACATGTGAACGCAGAACTAACCAAACCCTCTCACGTGGGGGGCATGTGAACGCAGACCTAACCAAACCCTCTAGCTTGCAGGACATGTTATCGCGTTATCTTGTTTCTCTGAATGCATAAAAAGTTCATTTACCATCTATAAAAATGTGATAATGGATACACTCAAGAAAATATGTGAAACAAACAAATTAAGCCAAGATCAAGATAGAAAATGAACACCTTAATGGAATGCTGAAGTAAAATAATCAATACAGATTGAACAGAAAGTATTATGCATGGAAATATTTCAAGACCCACAAAAATTTTGAAATGCTTATTAAACAGCAAGGCTCACTGAGTTATCAAAATCAAAAAGAATAATCATGACAGAAATATAGAGAATAACTATTATCCGTAAGCAAAAATTGCACTACAGATCGCTATAAAAGTAGTAAAGAAATGAGGTTAAAAATAGCACTACAGATCGCTATAAAAGTAGTAAAGAAATGAGGTTAAAAATAGCACTACAGTTCGCTATAAAGGTAGTTAAGAAATGAGGTTAAAAATAGCACTACAGATCGCTATAAAAGTAGTAAAGAAATGAGGTTAAAAATTGCACTACAGATCGCTATAAAAGTAGTAAAGAATTGAGGTTAAAAGACGAGAATCCTACTTATAAATGTTTAATTACAGAAATAGATTCTAATAATTTAAATAACACTTACGACAACAATGATAGAAAGAGTAGTCAAGACCTTTTCCACCCAGCAGGCACACAAGGACAATCAATATTTGTCCCATGGCACCACGAGGATCTGGGAGCCTGAACAATTGATTGAAGAAGTAGAAAGAGCTCTATCAGACGGAGAAAAAGTCATCAACTCTGCAACATCCCTGTTCTTGGGAGATACAGAAATCAACGTTCTCGCCCAGAAATCTTTTGTAACGCAGTCACGAGGATTCTAAGGAACTATTCACATGTCCCGTGGGTTCTCGCCATGACACGAGAATAGCCAAAATCCAAACTGGAATCAGATACTCACTAGGATAAGTCATCTTGGCAGTTGGCACTGAGTAGTCGATACTTGAGCATTAAACTGAAGTGATTGGACTTGTCCAGGTTTCATTTGTACTTTACGGGGACTGTGTGGATCAGAAGGAGGTCATAGTACGTCATGTAAGGATGGGGCGGGGCTGGATTGTTGAAATGGGTTAGGCAAATATAAACTAATCTAAGGGGCTAGGGTGATGTGCGGGGGGTGTTGTGTGGTGGGGGCGTGGCGTTTAGGGGGGAGGGCGGGTTGTTCTGAATGACAACAATGGTAGACAATGAAGTAATGTGGACTATATAAAGTGTCAAGAAGAAAATTGAATGATAAAAAGAGTGAACAAAGGGTGTGGGCAATAGGCAGAGTAAAGTAGGTGTCGGTAATAGGAAGAGTAAAGGAAGGTGTCGGTAATAGGAAGAGTAAAGGAAGGTGTCGGTAATAGGAAGAGTAAAGGAAGGTGTCGGTAATAGGAAGAGTAAAGGAAGGTGTCGGTAATAGGAAGAGTAAAGGAAGGTGTCGGTAATAGGAAGAGTAAAGGAAGGTGTCGGTAATAGGAAGAGTAAAGGAAGGTGTCGGTAATAGGAAGAGTAAAGAAGGGATGTAGCTAATAGGAAAGGTAAATTATGGATGTAGCTAATAGGAAAAGTAAAGAAGGAATTTAGCTAATAGGAAGAGTAAAGCATGGATGTGGCTAAAAGCAAGAGTAAAGAATGGATGTAGCTAATAGGAAGAGTAAAAATAACCAGACAGATACCGTTGAAACACTGCATGAAACAAAGGCGCTGACGTTGGATAGTTCAATAATGAATACAACCATTTGGTAGCATTTAAATGTGCAATGCCTTGCTTTGATTCTGCCATTTTGTTATATTATACATGTACTACTGTTAAATAAATTGTTGAAGAAAACATTGAATTGAATTAATGTTAATCATTTATGTAGAACGCTACATATAATGCCCTATGCCCGTTCTCTTAGGAACCTCTCTCAAGACGTGCTAAATTTGATTAGAAATTCATCTTGTCTCAGGACAGCGGATCGATCGATTGTAGTGGCGCTTAGGTACGCTCATTGAGCGATACTAGCATCTTCTTATTTGTGAGACCCAATCAGACCAGAACATTAGGTCCAATAGACACTGAAGCTACGAGGACTTTAATTATGTTGTATGCCATGATGCGCGCGTCACTGTCTTTCACTATGTCTTGTTATTTGTTGTTGTGATTTGTTATTTGTAATCATTTGTGTTTTGTCCCAGACGAAGACTTTGTGGTTGTAAAGTAGGTTTCATTTGATGTCTTTATGCAAAAGACAGATACAAATCCAAAGAAGATTTTACATGAAAACAATATCAAAAGAACACTGCTAACTACGTTAAAAAGAAGACAAGCCTGGTTCATCGAACATATTCTCAGGCAGCAAGGCCTCGACAATATTGTGATAACAGGAAAGATCGAAAACAAAATGGGAAGGTGAACACTGCGTTAGGATATCTCGGTTACACTGGCAAACTGTATGGGAAAACGAAGGGAAACGGAATTGTTGTATTGCTCTAAGGGCAAAGTATTATGGAAAGAACTGATCGCCAACGCCAATAGACAATCATCTTTTTTTACTCTTGATGATGATGATGAAAAAACAAAGATGTGCACTGTTCTCTACTTTATAAACAGCTCACAATCTTCACATATATTTTGTTACATGACTGACAAAAAATGGAAGAATAAGAACTTCTCGATATGCAGTGCATATTAGTATTAGTAAATAATAAATAAAACGTATGGGGGAGGGGGAGGTGGGGGTGATAACTAGTTAGTTATAGAAAGTTATGGATGCACTTATACCCTGCTGGGCTAGGTGGGGAGCCTTAGTCGTCTCTCCTAGACCAGATTCGTCGAGTCTGACGTCGTCAATTTGTGTCGCTGGAAAATCGTCTTTGTGTCGGCTATGCACTTTCCCCTGGGGCACTCTCGTGCTTGCAAGACCATCGGGCATTGTAAGCTCACAGGAGAAGCTGATAAGAGAACATTCTCATGAGATGACCGAACCAGCTCACAACATATCTAGGCATGTATTCGGCACACGAGATGGCGAAGACCCTCTTGCGAAAATCATTGCTCTTCAATCTTTCTGTTCCAGAGACGCAGGCGGCCATTCAAAGAAATGTCAATTCGCAGAAGGAGATATTACTTTCTTGCACCTTGAACATGACATACGTTTGACTCTGGCAGCACAGGGTAGGTAGGAAGAGGATGTGGATGTTGCTGCTTTCACGCCTTGAACATGGTATACGTTTGACTCTGGTAGCACAGCGTAGGTAAGGAATAGGATGTGAATACATCTTCTCTGTATGACAACAGTAAAATACTCGTATAGGTGTCAATTCGAGCCCTTTCCTTCCATATGGGTACTTTCGCAGTACGCTGCCAGTCATCTGGGACTGTTCTACACGTCCTTGTGAATATTTTTTTAAGCCAAACACTCCTGTCTGTTCACAAGCCTGTATTGCCTCCGTTGGCATGTTGTCTCCACCTGTAGACTTGTTCTTTGGACTGTTATGAAGTGCTCATTCAACTTCTTGAAACAGTCTCTCCAGATCTAGGTGGTCCGTGTGGAGGTACGAATGGCACTTCCATTGCTGCACCACATACATTTGAGAGATGCTCCACCTACTGGGTACAGGTTTCCTCCTAAGCCATATTGATTATTTACAGCGAAGAACTGACTTAGAAAATACTGATTTGATTTGTTTCTATTAGTTCACAGACTTGAGTGGTCTGCCCGGCTCTTCGTGAATGACAAGGACACGGATAGCACCACGGCCTAACAGAGAGCATGTTGTAAGAGAAGATTAAATGTGTGACATGGCATAACCCCGGCCATGGATAAGTGGTTTGTTTAGAGCAGCATAGATGGCACCAACCAGGCTGTGGGTCTACTTTACAACAAGAAACAAGAAATCAAACCTCATCTACTACGGATTCTCAATCAAGTCATAACGAACGATACACAGAAAGGAAAACATGTTGAGTAGTTTTTTGCAGAAAATATACAAATCATTCGGCAGAAAATTGCTGGACAGAGCACTTTTCAACATTTAATGAAGTAAAAAAAAATCAAATTTAGCGCATTTGCAGCTCTACGAGGAAAACTTCACTGTCCAAAAATTACAGAGTGCTTTTAAAAAAAAATACAGGCAAGGAAAGCCCCAGGACCAAGCAAGATGTCAAATGAAATGATCAAACATTTTAGGGCAAAGAAAAAACTAAACCACTAAATGTCATTAATGAAACCTAGCAAAATTGGAACCTACAAAAACCATGGGAGACAGCCATTATCAGGCCTTTATTAAATACAGGTTAAGCCTGAAAATTGTTTCAGGATAATCTCGCTGACTTGGAACATGAGCAAACTGGCAGATATAATGCTTAACAGCAGTTTGTAAACATAACTGAAATCTTCAACTACTCTCAGCAACATTCAAGCAGGTTCCTAAAAAAAGAATCACGAACAAAATACCAGTTTGTCATCCTCACGCAAAGGAGGAAAAACAATTTCAAGCAAAAAAAATTTTCATTTGTTCTTATCAATGACCTTCACCGAGCTCGTAAAGACGATTCTGAAAATATCGGTGCAAAACATCAACATACTTGTGAAAACAAAACATCAACATACATGGAAAAACAGAACATCAACAGCCACGTAAAACAAAACATCAACAAACACGTGAAAACAAAATATCAACAAACAAGTGAAAACAAAACATCAACAAACACGGGAAAACAAAACATCAACAAACACGTGAAAACAAAACATCAACAAACATGTGAAAACAAAACATCAACAAACATGTGGAAACGTGCATAAGGTTGAGAACTAAGTGCCAGTAAATAGAACACTATTTCGAAATGGACACATAAAGAAGAGTTTCACCAATACTTAGCATTTAACTGTACATTATTCTTAATATTCGTAAATGAACAACCAGATCTGTTTAACATTCACAAAGACATTTTCGCTGATTATCTTGTTATTTAAACAAGTGGATTACACGTAAACCTGACTACAGAGAGAGTAAAATCACAAATCAAGCTTCTGCAATTTTTGTCAGCAGCAGATCAATAACAGTAAAATTGCGCATACACGCTTATCTTTTAGTAGCACAAGTTCAAAGAAGATAGACACATCTGCTACTCACTCGTAATTATTAGCCACAATAAAAATTCAGCACGTTTTACACTTTAATATAATTGCAAAAAAGGTATCAAAACCATTAACTTGCTGAAACAGCTTGCAAGTACTTACTTTTGTGCTGACAAGATAACTCCCACACGCGTCGTCGATCGCTCTTAAATTCATAAATCCCTTTGGATTTGAAAGAAAAGTCTAGAAAAACCTTCTGATTTAATTTCGATTCAAGTGCTGTCTCTACAGCGAAGGCCAGTTGCAAAGGCTTCAAGAGCTCTCTGTTTCTTGCCTTGATGGTTCAAGTTATTTCACGTTCATTTCTTGATCTTATCCTCTTATTTGTAGCGTTGTTTACTTCTTGCATGTTTGTCCTCCACCTTTCATTCATGTATTGTTTACAGCAAGATTTCATGTCTTTTAATGTGACCAAAATACAGTAACTTGAATTCGTATTTCGATAAACACTTTTTTTTTGCATCCCTATTCACTTAAAGACTTCCTTCGTTGCTTTAATTTCTTGTCACAAATTGCGCCCCATTCTTCTATAAATTCACCTATCAAATGCTTCTATTCTCTTCACCCCTTGTTTGTAATTGTCCACGTTTCTACGCATTACAATAATCGCGAGCACACATAACACCTGATAACTCTCACTTTTAATTTGGGAGTTACTTGTTGGGATGTCAATATAGGACTTACGTTCGTGAAAATAGTTTTGGCACACCCTAACCCTAAGTTCTTTTTAAATTATTGAGTATCCTTCATGTTTCGTTATTTTATTTCCAAGATAGTAGATGTTCTTGGCTTCTTGTAATATATGATGGTCTATTTTTGTATCTGTAGAGCAGATTGTGAGTCTTTTTCGCTTTATCATAGTTTTTGTTTTATCAGTGCTAATGTCTAATCCACATGCCTGCTTTTTGTTCATTACTTGAACAACATTTCTAGTATTCATTGTTCTATTTAATCTAGCTGAACGGTGTTTTCCGCAAATAGGGTATTTAGTAATACTTCATCGGCCAGCCCTTCCATTTCATCAATTTCTGAAAAAATTGTTTATTTGTATATGTTAAACAGACATGTGAGAATCTTGGCAACTCTCTTTTGTTTTTACATCTATTTATGGTGAGTAAATATTAGAGTGGAAGCTAGTACGCAGTATAGGCTACTGAATATTCCTGTGCTATAATACATTTATTAGTTTTTCATACTGAACTCTGTTCACTGCCTTTTGGCCTCGACAAATTCGACACAATTGCCTGCCAGCTTCATTATGACTTCTCGGCTCGTATACTCAAGGATAGTAAACTAATTGCGGTCTTCTCAGTTAATAGACGGTGTAAAACAAGGATGTGTCCTGTTCCCAACGCTCGTTAGAAGGGTATTTGCTTGTTTTATAATAATACTATACATGTTTGTGTCACTGTCCCACATGTGAGATATTGGACGGCTGGACAGCCTTTCATATCAGAGGCACAGTTATCCACAAAGGTAAAAGAAACAATCATCTAAGATATCTTTATCTTTTCGTCAAGGTTATGTACACTAAACACCTGCACAGACCAGGACATACAGACTAATATGAATGGTCTTCTCTTACCGTGAAAATAAAGAAAACGGAAGTATTCTCTCTACCTGATCCTGGGAAGATTTAGCACTAATAAAACAAAAATCACTGTACAAGGCTAACTACACTCCTCCCTCACAAGAGAAACGGATACCGACTCTGATCTAAGCTTCACAACATGGTTGGCAAAGCAACTGTTGTTTTTTTAAAAGAGAAAAGGCGAATGATTGTGGTCAGCAGAGAATCAGTGATGTCGCCAAGAGCAAAGCATATCGTGCTGGGGGGATAGCCACCCTTCTATTCTTCGGAAGGTATATCGTGATATGATGTTACCACACTTCAATATTTGTCAATGTATATAGTGCTGTGGTGATAATCTCTCTTCTATAATTCTCAAGGTATATTATGCTGTGACAGCCTCACTTCTATTCTTTTCAATGTGCATCGTACTGTGGTGATACTAATCCTTGTATACGTGTGCTAAACATAAACAGTTTACAGTCGACGTGCCTAGAAACTCAATCATTTTCATTTGAGTTGTCTCCGAAGGCTTTTCAGAATCAGCTGACAGTTCTTTAACTTGTAAATCTTCGACAGACTCGAGGATCTAAGGCATCCATGCACTCCCGCAGAGAGCCACAAGCAGATGTGATTGACATGTTCGGAAGTTCGATAAAGTCATAAGCAGCTGCTGTACAGTGAGTGCAGGAAATGTAAGCGCTTGTTGAAGAAGAAGAAACATCAAAACAACTGAAAGTATTTCTGAACAGTTTCCTCATTAATATCCCCTACTGGAAGTGGCGTGCTCCGGGCAGCTCAGTCTGACGCACTGCCATCATACATGGGTTAACATCGTCCGCCGAGCAGAGAGTTATCGCTAACAAGCAACACAAAGTGACCTGCCAGAAAGGACAGCCTTACAGGACAGCCAAAGTAACGACGCCGCCCATGTGTGTCACACGTGCGGTAACGCTCAACTCGGATTGTACAGTCTTTAATAATCAGTCAATCAAAACCTTGTCAGCTTCCTGTGGAGCATAGGTCATCAACAAATGCATGTCAAGTCATGTTGTTGACCTGTCCAAATCTGTTAAGGATTTTGTGGCTGAAAGTATCCACATGATATAGTAGCTTGCTCCATGTCCAACCCTCCTTAGTCACCTCTTACAGCATGTCTGGCAGTATTCTTTGCTCCCCCAAGGGTCCTGGCGACATCCGAGGCGCATAATCTTTCATTAATGCGTTACTAATTACTGAGTTCCATATCTCTGAGTGACTGCGTTACGGGATCATCGAATAATTTATTGACACTTTGCTGAATTACATTTGATTTACTTGTTGGTTTAAGAACTCTTAACAAAGCGAGCAGATTGAGAATATTTGCTTACAATTTTTCATGCGTTACCAACACAGGCAAGGATTTAAAAAAGGTAATAAAAATAACGAAAGTTACAATACAGTAGTGTTAGACATTGAAGTCTCTCTGCTGACTTATAAACAAGTTCACTGCTAATATACAAATTAATATCCAAATGGCATATATTTATGATAACAAACATACACATAAGACAATGTGAGCGCAATAGCAGATTCATCTTTGTTTTATTATGTTAGCAGATGTAAACTAAAGCAGACATCCTATACAACAGATTAGACCAGAACATAAGTTCTGTTTTACAGCTAGTAGAAAATCAGTTTAAAGCCAAGTTTGACCCAGCCCTCCTTCTGAGTTCTCCACACCTCTGCATTTGTGATAGACATTATATCGTACGAACACATGTCATCCATGACGGACGTTTGATAGTAGAGACCCATTCCACTCATGATGGACGTTTCATAGTAGAGACCCATTCCACTCATGATGGACGTTTGATAGTAGGGACCAATTCCACTCATGATGGACGTTTGATAGTAGAGATCCATTCCACTCATCACGCGTTTGATAGTAGAGACCAATTCCACTCATGATGGACGTTTGATAGTAGAGACCTATTCCACTCATGACGGAGGTTTGATAGTAGAGACCCATTCCACTCATGATGGACGTTTGATAGTAGAGACCCATTCCACTCACGACGGCGTTTGATAGTAGAGACCCATTCCACTCATGATGGACGTTTGATAGTTGGGACCAATTCCACTCATGATGGACGGTTGATAGCCAAGTTTGACCCAGCCCTCCTGAGTTCTCCACACCTCTGCATTTGTGATAGACATTATATCGTACGAACACATGTCATCCATGACGGACGTTTGATAGTAGAGACCCATTCCACTCATGATGGACGTTTCATAGTAGAGACCCATTCCACTCATGATGGACGTTTGATAGTAGGGACCAATTCCACTCATGATGGACGTTTGATAGTAGAGATCCATTCCACTCATCACGCGTTTGATAGTAGAGACCAATTCCACTCATGATTGACGTTTGATAGTAGAAACCTATTCCACTCATGACGGAGGTTTGATAGTAGAGACCCATTCCACTCATGATGGACGTTTGATAGTAGAGACCCATTCCACTCACGACGGCGTTTGATAGTAGAGACCCATTCCACTCATGATGGACGTTTGATAGTTGGGACCAATTCCACTCATGATGGACGGTTGATAGTAGAGACCCATTCCACTCATGACGCGTTTGATTGTAGAGACCCATTCCACTCATGATGGACGTTTGATAGTAGAGACCCATTCCACTCATGATGGACGTTTGATAGTAGAGACTTATTCCACTCATGATGGACGTTTGATAGTAGAGACCCATTCCACTCATGACGGACGTTGGATAATAGAGAACATCCCACTCATGACGGACGTTGGAAAGTAGTCTTATATAATGTAGGTTATAAATGGTAAATTAAACATCACTTTACCAAACTGAACATTAGCCAGAAACAAACATATAAAACATATATGGATAGAATAATCAGATATGCCACGAGCATCATACCTATTGACCTGGTGCATATGGATTTAATCATCTGTCTTTAGCTCATTGAAAGCTATGCTATAAATCTCTTTTTTATCTTTACTTGCGATATGTAACAATTATTATAATTCAGTTATTACATAAATGCTTTGTTATATATCTAACATTTTTTTTGCTAGCGTCCGTATGCAGAAGTTTTATTTTATTGTTTCGCTGTTCAATCCGAATTTTCCATTCTGAATTTCGTTGTCTGCCCCTAATTCTCTGCTGCATAATTTTGAGCAGTATCTTAACAGGGTGGCTCATGACGCCGATAGTTCTAAAGTCTGAACATTGGATTGGACGAGTTTTCTTTGACAGTATTATAAAGACTGATGGTATCAGGCCGCGCGAAATAGATCCTTTATATCTGATGTCACTATATAGTTTTGTAATTATATCTACACAGATCTCTCCCCACCCCCCCCCTCCCCCAGCCTATAGGCTTTCTATGTCTGTTGTGTCCCTGTTCGTTGCTTTCTCCTTGATTATACCTTTTAATGCTTTCTCTATTTCTGATCTGATACTGATGAAGCCGTCATTATTAAATGTTAATAGTGTGTTGCTTTTGTCGGGTCAGGCAAAACACATTGATCAGAGAATGTTAGCCAGGGTCAAGAGAAATATACTGGCAAAGACCCTCACCTGACGGGACGATGAGGCTAATGTCTGGTCAGGCAAAACACACTGATCAGAGAATGTTAGCCAGGGTCAGGAGAAATATACTGTCCAAGACCCTCACCTGACGGGACGATGCGGCTAACGTCTGGTCAGGCAAAACACACTGATCAGAGAATGTTAGCCAGGGTCAAGAGATATGTACTGGTCAAAACCCTAACCAGACGGGACGAGGAGGCTAATGTCTGGTCAGGCAAAACACACTGATCAGAGAATCTTAGCCAGGGTCAGGAGAAATGTACTGGCGAAGACCCTCACCTGACCTCCTCGTTGGTCGTCCTGGAAACGGGCTGTTGTCGAGGACATCAGTCTAGCTAACAAGGTGACGTTCGACGTAATCTCCGTAATAGTGAGCAACACGCTGATGAAGCCAAGCATAGCACAACTGCCTGGAAGACATCGGTCCACTTTCATCAGCACGCTCGAGATGGGAGCAAAACAACTGCAACCAGTCCCTTAACGCCCTTTTCAGGGCGCACATAAGAATAACCTACTCATTGTGGGCATTCGGAACAACAACAACAACAACATTTGCTATCGTGAAACAGTTCACTTATATTTTCTGTTTGATGCATCGTTCTCATCAAGCAAAATGCCCCCATTCCCGTTCTTGTCACATCCTTCTCATTGAGCAAGTCCTGTCGTGTTTGAAAGATACTTTATCTCTGCATGGATAGATATCGTGATAAGCGACTTTCCCATGTTTTCTGTTATCTTGCATTCTGATTCTATCAATTCTTCTTTTGCATTGCCGGCACATAGAATGTATGACATTGTTCAGTACCATATATTCTAAAATGCCTTTGATTTAATCTTTCTTAAGATGTAGTCCATCATTTATACTAATTTTTTCTGAAACACTTTGATTGTGAGAGCTTTATTTGCTGCCTGTAACCTTGCTATTACACGGTCTCACTTAGTTATTTTATTCTCTTCTGAGTTTTTTTCTTTTTTATTGTTCCATACTTTCAGACAGTTGGCTTTCATATTCAATGTTTACTTCCATAAGGTATTTTTTATTTAATGTGCTCTTGCTTTAGTTCTGGCACATCTATTTGGGTGATCCTTTGTAAATATTCTTTCTTTATTGTTCAGTCCAATGGCTATGTAAATTACTACAGGATTGTAATTTGAATTCATGTCTTCACCTGGATTACGCTTTTGGCTTCTGTGACACAATTTCTATTTACTATTCTGTCAAGGAAGGAGAATACTATTCTCGCTAAGAATACACGAGATATAAGAGTTATCAACTAGCTTTAGGATACTTGGGAAACAAGGGTTAGCAACTAGCTTTTGGATACTTGGGAAACAAGGGTTAGCAACTAGCTTTTGGATACTTGGGATACATTAGTTATCAACTAGCTTTAGGATACTTCGATACAAGAGTTATCATGTAGCTTTGGGTAACTCTGAATACATGAGTTATCAACTAGCTTTAGGATACTTCGATACAAGAGTTATTATGTAGCTTTAGGATACTTCGATACAAGAGTTATCATGTAGCTTTGGGATACTTCGATACAAGAGTTATCGTGTAGCTTTAGGATACTTGGGATACAATAGTTATCATGCAGCTTTAGGATACTTCGATACAAGAGTTATCATGTAGCTTTAGGATACTTCGATACAATAGTTATCATGTAGCTTTAGGATACTTCGATACAATAGTTATCATGTAGCTTTAGGATACTTGGGATACAAGAGTTATCATGTAGCTTTAGGATACTTTGGATACAAGAGTTATCATGTAGCTTTACTCGTTTGTTATTGAAATAGAATATTAGCCCGGGAAGATACTGTCGCTGCTCTCCACTACAAGAACAACCATTGTCAATTGTGGCGTTAACTGACATGTGTGACTGTTCTGATCATAGTACTAACGGTGGTCTAAAATGGTTATAACATCTAGAATTTTCTATATACATCATAATTGAATCCCGATGGCATACTAAAAAAACTGTGTACTGGAAGAGTGAGACCAGTTCTCGAGTATGGCATTACGGCATGGACAACAGCAGCAAAGGCGAACTTCGATAAAGTTAGCAAACTCCAAAACCAAGCCATGAGAGTTATAACAGGTGGCATGAAGTCAACGCCAATTGTAGAACTTGAAAAGATTACAAAACTGCAATCCATGGCCGACAGAAGAGACTGCAGAGCCCAGCTGCAATCAGAGAAACTCAGAAGACTGACTGACCACCCAATACACTAGAGACTAAACAATTTCGGAAATGGGAAACTAAAGCGAAGAAACTTTGCAGAAATAGCCAAAGCAAAGATGCACGCAGACCCTATGAACGCACTAACCACACCAAAGCCCATCCCTACTGTTCGAAAACCTACCTGGAGGCAGCATATATTTCCAGAGGTGGTAGAAAATATACCAGGTATTAGAAACAAAAACTGCCAGTCTGAAAAAGAAAGAAGAGATACTACCCTGAGTTTCCTTACAGAAAACTACCCAAGCATGGACTGGACCCATGCATACACCGAGGGTTCCGTAAGAAATACAACACAGAACGGAGGGGCAGGAGCATTCCTGAGCCTACCAAATTGCAGAAAAATAACACTGTCATTCGCTACTGGAAAATACACAAGCAATTTCAGAGAGGAGGCAGAGGCACTGAGGGCGGCAGTTGAAGAAATGGTGACAGGTAAAATAAATGAAAGCCACATAGTCCTGCTTACAGATGCACTGGCCGTAGTCACAGAACTGAAAAGCAGAAAAATACTGAACTTAATGAATTAAGAGCAGTACTCTGTCAACTATGCCAGCAGGCCGCACCAACAAGAGTAGTGGTGCAGTGGGTTCCATCTCACTGCAACATCCAAGGCAACGAGGAGGCAGAAAGACTGGCAAAAGAAGGTGCAAAACTACCACAACCTGATACTAGTATGATATACGAAGAGTCAAAACGGCTTATTAGAGCTAGATACATGACCAAATGGGAAATCGAACATACTGGCTACACCAAAGACGATGCCTTTTACCAGTTGAACAGAAAAGAGCAGGTCGTGGTCTTCAGATTCGCAC
This sequence comes from Ariolimax columbianus, assembly GCA_036924085.1. NCBI lineage: Eukaryota > Metazoa > Mollusca > Gastropoda > Stylommatophora > Arionidae > Ariolimax > Ariolimax columbianus. The sequence goes on along the minus strand of JAVGWX010000003.1, from coordinate 41,465,383 downwards.
TGGCCAAAATAGACTCAGGTACCACCTATTCAACAAATTGAAGATAGGTGGAACCTACGAATGCCCGTGTGGTACCGGCAAAATGACCGCTGAGCATTTGCTGCAAACTGCCCGACATACGAGGATCAGAGAGAGCAGATGTGGCCATCACCAATGGCAACACTAGACAAGCTCCATGGCAGTGTCGACAGCCTCAGGATGACGGCTGCTTTTTTCGAAAAAATAATGGTTACTGTCTTTCTGCGTACGATGAAGAAGAAGAAGAAGAATCCCGATGACTTTTCTCGAAACAAATCCATTTACTTAAATGCTACGTTATGTATATTAATGGTTTTTAGAGATGGCAACCCCATCTGTTTTCTTGCTGTGAAAACCCTAATCATGTCAACGTCACGTTCTTTTGATGCCATATTAGACATGTCTTATAGATATGTTTCACATTTATTAGTTATATCGTGTCTTATAGATATAGTTCACATTTACGAATTATATCTTGTCTTATATATATGTTTCACATTTACGAGTTATATCGTGTCTTATAGATATGGTTCCCATTTACGTGTTATATCTTGTCATTGAAAGATTGCCATTTGTATGCATGAACCGATTGATTTTCACAGCAAAAGATCTCGTGGATCTGGCTAATTTGTCACATGACTGAGAAAATCAATCCAGTGAAAGAACACTTCATCCCCTTACAATTGTCCACTTGGTTGTTCATGCGCACATAGCAGCATATGTTCTGTTCCAAAGAACCAATTTTACTGTACTCCGGGCACACTCACAGGTACTACAATCTTTTTCAGTAAATGATTAAGGGTGTAGATACTGTTGGTTCCTCCAGCTCGTTGATTGTACACACTTCTGCTCCGTTCTCTCTTGTGCCCTAGTCCCATCGAACCTGGTATGATGTCAACGATCTGCTGTCTGTGAATTTCTTATTCATCTACTACTGTGTCATCATCTAATATACGGTCATTGATAGATTTCAAGATATAACTAATGTCCTACGGTGTCATCATCTAATATACGGTCATTGATAGATTTCAAGAAATATCTAATGTCCTATGGTGTCATCATCTAATATACGGTCATTGATAGATTTCAAGATATAACTAATGTCCTACGGTGTCATCATCTAATATACGGTCATTGATAGATTTCAAGATATAACTAATGTCCTACGGTGTCATCATCGAATATACGGTCACTGATAGATTTCAAGATATAACTAATGTCCTACGGTGTCATCATCTAATATACGGTCATTGATAGATTTCAAGATATAACTAATGTCCTACGGTGTCATCATCTAATTTACACTCATTGATAGATTTCAAGATATAACTAATGTCTATATCCAGTATTCAAATAATTGCCAGCCATGAAGCCATTGTGTCAGTTCTCTCGTCGTTTGCCATTTCGCCTTGTGTTAATTATTTTCATATATTTTTCGTTAGTACTGAAGCTAATTTTCCTTTTATTGAACGGTTTTTCTTGGATACTAAATCAACCGTACAGTATGGAACGACTAAAATTGAAATAGTTATGATTGAAATTTTTCGACAACAAAATGCACACATATTACTGAAACATAAGCTTTACTAGCAACATCTATTATGAACAGAATTTGTGACAAGGGACTTCAAATTAAAACTAAAATAAAGGAGGACGTCACCACAAATGTCACATAATGTTTTGCTAAAATGGTCTTTTCAAAAAAAAATCTCCGACGATATTTATCCATTTAGTATACATACATTTATTTGTATATACATCAGTGGTGTATACTCCGTGATTGCAAGCCGTGAACTGTATACTTAATTTAATATGTTAATAATTCAAAGGTGATTTTTAAATATTGTAAAACCAATATATTGTATCGCTCGTATTAAAATTGCAAATCACAAACTGGCATTCCCTTATTAATTGTAGTCGAACAATGTCAAAGTCAATAATCGAATGTAAAGGCGCTGGCACTGATAGTATGACAATTTGACTAAGGGTAGCTATGAATACCAAAGCATGCAATTTACAATTTGAATGCAAATTAGTTCCGAGCTTACTATTACATTTTGGGCTTGTAGTTCCGTGCTCCTAGACACAGTGTGCAGTGAAATATGTGTCAAGTGGTATTGTGTCCTTTAGCTCCTTTATTGTAAAATGAATCAGTTAATTTGTGCTAATGCTAAATATGGGTGAATCGGAAAGTGATATTATTACCTTTCCAACACGCAATCTCCAGTTTAGTTCAATGGCCCTACAATATTGGCAGCTTGAAATTGCATTTATTAAACAGTGTACTAATTTCCCGAGCGGAATAATACATTTCGGGTTGGTTTACGTCTACTTTAACCTTACGCTGGATAGGGTAACTTAAGTTTATCTTAAATTAAACTATAGTACAATATGAAGAGAAAGTATAGTATTGTCATAATAATGTAGACAAATAGAATAAATGCGTGTCACGCGTGGAAATGGCTGTACTTGGAAAGTAAAGACGCTCTTAGCTAACAAAATATTGAAACACTAAATGTATATATATATATATATATATATATATATATATATATATATATATATATATATTAAATCTAGTCTGGAGCATAAAACACGCAAGGATTGTCTGTCGTTTGTGGCGACCGATCGGATGTTGTTGTTGTTGTATAATACCCACAATGAGATAGATAATCTTTAGTGCGCCATGCAAATATCGTTAAGTGGCAAGTTGCAGTAGCTTTCTTCACATCCCCAACTTGCTGATGCTGGAAGACCCGGGGTCCACCCGGCTGTTGTGATATGCTTGACTTCATATGCTTTATGTTCACTACTACGAGGATCACTATCAACAACATAACTTATATAGGGTTATGTGGACGGAGAATCAAAGTAACGGGGATTTTCTAAGAATTCTAAATCCCGTTTCCAAACATACATGTAAATCATTTAGTGAAAGGATATTCCAATGATTACATTACTTTCCTTAATTCAGTTGGCCGTTTCCCAAACATGCCTCTCTTTTATACCGAGCCAGGCCGTCAAGTAGCTTCAATTACGGAGCGCTGCAACTTCTATTTCTTCTATTTCATTTGATCGACATTTTCTGCAGCCGAACTGCGACAAACAAGTTTTCATGCGTTTATTCCACTATCATATCATGTTTTTGTTTCTAAAGTTTATTTTCAATCCAAGGAGGGTACTCCTCCCTAAGAAGTAGGAGTTTAATCTTCTCTTCCTACATGTTTTCAGGATGACAGTGGTTATATTCTCTACTCTGCCTAGAGCAGAGTGTTCCTACGAAATTACTCTGACGTTCATATGGTGAACGTCCTGCTATTGCATAGCAAACAAAATTGTCGTTTTACTACATTCTCTGCCTGTTTCTAGTTTCGGAATTCTGAAACCGTCTGCCGAAAAAAAACTTGCCTAGTTTGATCGCAAAGAACGTCCTGCGTCTGCAAGATGAGGCTCCACCTCATACTATGTCATACTATTGTCGTTTTACTACATTCTCTGCCTGTTACTAGTTTCGGAATTCTGAACGTCTGTACCACTCAGAGTCCTCGAAACATAATGTCTGTGCATGTTACTAATTCCAGAATTCCAAACTGTCTGCACTAATCGGAGCCCTCGAAACACAATGTCTGTGCATGTTACTAATTCCAGAATTCCAAACTGTCTGCACTAATCAGGGCCCTCGAAACATACTGTCTGTGCATGTTACTAATTCCAGAATTCCAAACTGTCTGCACTAATCGGAGCCCTCGAAACATACTGTCTGTGCGTGTTACTAATTCCAGAATTCCAAACTGTCTGCACTAATCAGGGCCCTCGAAACACAATGTCTGTGCGTGTTACTAATTCCAGAATTCCAAACTGTCTGCACTAATCAGGGCCCTCGAAACATACTGTCTGTGCGTGTTACTAATTCCAGAATTCCAAACTGTCTGCACTAATCGGAGCCCTCGAAACACAATGTCTGTGCGTGTTACTAATTCCGGAATTCCAAACTGTCTGCACTAATCAGGGCCCTCGACGTTGAGTTTGTGGAGAGCCTTATTGATATGTGCCTTGACTTGAATGACTGGTTTAATGTGAAATTCTTTTTCTTCATCTTCTTTCGATACTGCTGCTTAAGAAACAGAGGATCGGAACTACAGTTCACCCATACGGAAGTCTATATCAAATGACTTGATATGTTGCAACAGTGGTACTTTGCTGCAGCACTTTACTGTACATGACGTGGTTGCAAGTCTGAAATACAACGAATGTTTGATAATATTTTACGACTTGCTTTGAAAGATTATTTTCATTTTATCCTTGGGATCCACACAGACAAAATGTAATTACAGAAAACAGGTATCCAGGCCCCGGAAACTTCTCCTAATAACTAAAGCTACGCTAGACGACACATTCCAAGCCAGCACCATGAAGCGATGAATATTCGAGTTCACAAGACACTGATGTGTACTTTATAAATAGACTGAAAAAAAGTGGAAAACGGATCTGTTAAATAAACAAGTGTTATTCATTTTTTTTTCATTTCTGCTTTGCAAAAGTGGTTCATATTATTTTGTAAGTTGTAAACATGTCTATTTATATCTTCTTCCCCATTGCTGTATCTGCAGATATTCTGCAGAATTTTTTTCTGCAGTTTAAACTGTGTGAGTATTCGTTTTGTCAATTTAATGGTGTTTACGAAAGGAAGTCAGTTTTTTTGGGTTGTTAGTTATTTTTTTTCTTTCAAAAACTCTAAAACGTTAAGCAATTAAGATTGTTTCATGTTGGAGTTGCTAAGTAATTACGTATCGGAATTGTCAAAGAATTTCTTTATTACAAGGACAACTTAAACAGCTGCTTGGTTTAATGTTGTAGAAAATTCTTCTTTATTTTTAATTTTTCCCTGGAGTAACATCCATGTGATGGTTTAACTGTTATGTTATTTTATTTATACACAATCGACATCATTGCACTCTGGGGTGACCCATGGCTGTCCATTAACTCTCTCTCTTTCTCTCTCTGTCTCTCGCTCTCTCACTCTCCTCACACAAATACACACACACCCCTTAAACATTTGACAAACGTTTAGGATCTTGAGTCTTCTATTAGCTGACTGATTAATTTGAACTGCTGAAAAAACACAGTATTTTGTACGCACATCGTAGCAAGCCGGAGAAGAAATACTTACCATCGAAGTATGTAGAGCATTTATTTAAACAAATTGTTGATCCGTTTTAGCCGTGTACAAAGCATAACGTCACCACTGCAGCTGACGCCTTACGAGAAGACTGTAACAATGCACTGTAGACGTCCTTGCAGTAGTGCTTTCAGTAATAATACGTTTTACGTGTGCTGCTAGACACAAACATAGACCTAGCTCTACATGCGGACTTTTGGGAAGGCTCCGTCAATCATGTTCTCTGTTTCCCTGAATCTACCAGGACAAAAATAGATTATTAACTTAATTGTTTACTTAAATTAAAGAGGAAACATCGAGCAGCAAAGTACAATAGAAGAAGAAGTCAAGACAATTGCAAATTCATGCTTGGTGCTCAAGAAGACTGCACAACGCATGCATCAATGAAAATAGACAATTGTAGATCTATGATAATTTGCGAGCATAATGATACGGAAGTGAAGTTACTACGAGGGGTGTTCAAGTCAAACCGGGACTTTTTGTTGCAATGAAAATAACATGTTTCATGTATTGAAAATGCCGTTTATTTTTCGATATATTCTCCTACAACGTGTGTGTACTTATCCCAGCGCTTAAGTAATGCTTGAAAAACTTCAGCGCAGAAAGATGTGTCAGTATGTCTGTACCAATCTAGGACAACCTGTTTTACTTTGTCATCAGTGCTGAAATGCTGACCTTTCAGTAATTCCATAACGGGTCCGAACAGATGGACATCGCCTGGAATGAGGTTTGGGCTGTAAGGTTAATGTGACAATATCTCGCAGCCGAATTACTGCAGATGGCACATAGTATGAGATGGAGCGTCATCTTGCAGGCGCAGGACGTTCTTTTCGATCAAACTAGGCTCTTTTTTTTAGCAGACGGTTATGCACATCACTGAAAATGCGTATGTACTGTTCACATGGAGTCGCGTTGTGCAGTGGTTAGCGACCTGGCTTCGCATCTGAGTGGTCCTGAGCTCATTTCCCAGTTTAGGCAAACATGTTTTTTTCAGACCGCAACGGTTCCCGGGTTGACTCAGCCTAATGAGTGCCTGTTCAGTCCGGGAAGTAGAAGCGGCGAGGGAGAAGAGATGGCTACTGCCCTCATATAGCCGAGCCTTTGAAATGTGAGATCACTAATATCTTACACCCCTATGGCAGTAATGCTATTGGTTACTTTACTTTACTTTACTTACTGTTCAACATCCAATCCAGGATAAGACCTTCCACAATCATGATTATTCACAGGAATGACAGCAACCACAGCCGAGATACTCAACAGGAATGACAGCGACCTCAGCCGAGATACTCAACAGGAATGACAGCGACCACAGCCGATACTCAACAGGAATGACAGCGACCACAGCCGAGATACTCAACAGGAAGGACAGCGACCACAGCCGAGATACTCAACAGGAATGACAGCGACCACAGCCGAGATACTCAACAGGAATGACAGCGACCACAGCCGAGATACTCAACAGGAATGACAGCGACCACAGCCGAGATACTCAACAGGAATGACAGCGACCACAGCCGAGATACTCAACAGGAATGACAGCGACCACAGCCGAGATACTCAACAGGAATGACAGCGACCACAGCCGAGATACTCAACAGGAATGACAGCGACCACAGCCGAGATACTCAACATAAATGACAGCGACCACAGCCGAGATACTCAACAGGAAGGACAGCGACCACAGCCAAGATACTCAACAGGAATGACAGCGACCACAGCCGAGATACTCAACAGGAATGACAGCGACCACAGCCGAAATACTCAACAGGAATGACAGCGACCACAGCCGATACTCAACAGGAATGACAGCGACCACAGCCGAGATACTCAACAGGAATGACAGCGACCACAGCCGATACTCAACAGGAATGACAGCGACCACAGCCGAGATACTCAACAGGAATGACAGCGACCACAGCCGAGATACTCAACAGGAAGGACAGCGACCACAGCCGATACTCAACAGGAATGACAGCGACCACAGCCGAGATACTCAACAGGAATGACAGCGACCACAGCCGAGATACTCAACAGGAATGACAGCGACCACAGCCGAGATACTCAACAGAAATGACAGCGACCACAGCCGATACTCAACATGAATGACAGCGACCACAGCCGAGATACTCAACAGGAATGACAGCGACCACAGCCGATACTCAACAGGAATGACAGCGACCACAGCCGAGATACTCAACAAGAATGACAGCGACCACAGACGAGATACTCAACAGGAATGACAGCGACCACAGGCGATACTCAACAGGAAGGACAGCGACCACAGCCGAGATACTCAATAGGAATGACAGCGACCACAGCCGAGATACTCAGCAGGAATGACAGCGACCACAGCCGAGATACTCAACAGGAATGACAGCGACCACAGCCGATACTCAACAGGAATGACAGCGACCACAGCCTATACGCAACAGGAATGACAGCGACCACAGCCGAGATACTCAGCAGGAATGACAGCGACCACAGCCGAGATACTCAACAGGAATGACAGCGACCACAGCCGAGATACTCAACAGGAATGACAGCGACCACAGCCGAGATACTCAACAGGAATGACAGCGACCACAGCCGAGATACTCAACAGGAATGACAGCGACCACAGCCGATACTCAACATGAATGACAGCGACCACAGCCGAGATACTCAACAGGAATGACTGCGTCCACAGCCGATACTCAACAGGAATGACAGCGACCACAGCCGAGATACTCAACAAGAATGACAGCGACCACAGCCGAGATACTCAACAGGAATGACAGCGACCACAGCCGATACTCAACAGGAAGGACAGCGACCACAGCCTATACTCAACAGGAATGACAGCGACCACAGCCGAGATACTCAGCAGGAATGACAGCGACCACAGCCGAGATACTCAATAGGAATGACAGCGACCACAGCCGATACTCAACAGGAATGACAGCGACCACAGCCGAGATACTCAACAGGAATGACAGCGACCACAGCCGAGATACTCAACAGGAATGACAGCGACCACAGCCGAGATACTCAACAGGAATGACAGTGACCACAGCCGAGATACTCAACAGGAATGACAGCGACCACAGCCGAGATACTCAACTCACGACCTTCTCTAAAATGTAAACACCGTTAAAATGTTTTCCGGTTGCTGAATCACCGTATTATGATTGTAGTACTCTGTAAATTTTCGCAGATTTCAGGCTTTCTTTTACAAGAAGCTTTATCACTACACGCTGCTCCCTGCAAGAACTAACAGTGTTGTATTCCATTTAGTGCCCCTAACTTCTACCCATTCAGGTAGAACTAGAACAGAAAGTCCCGGTTTTACTTGAACGCTCCTCGTAGTTTAGATACACGTTTCACATCACAAGACCAGAGATTTGCCAGCCTCTCACTTGCAAGTCTATACTGTAGATATCCAAACCCTGAGTGCTATTAGCCACTTGTTTTGCTCTACATCAAACTGTGCTACTCGCTGGCTTATATGTGCACTCTGGTACATGATGTCTTTAATTTTGGAAATGGGCACTTTCGCCATATCCAGAATATTTACAATGACAACTTAGAGACAAGTAATTTTTGTAAGAGCTATTGTTATGTCGTTGTTACAATTGTTGGAGTTTACCAGGAAATAGAGAGAGATGAAAGACTCATTGGGATTGGAAGAATATAGGTAAATGGAACGGAAAATGATGGAGGGGCTAAGAGAATAAAAAATAATTGTCATGTGATACAACAGTCATCACTAAGACAGAAGGTCACATTTTATTCAGTCACACCGGACATTTTGTTGTTGTTGTTGTTGTTTTTGTTTGTTTTGCGTTCGCCTTATTTTTCTATTCCCCAAGGCGGTTTGCGTTACACTGTGGTTTTTTATTTTGCGCCTGTCGGCCCAGTGTGTCCGACTTCAGCATGCATTTTATGTAAGGGTCTGCTTCCTCCTGCATTTTCTAAGTGTTTGCTTCCCCGGGGTAACGGCCGGTGCTGTGATGGGGATCGAACGATATAAAATAAACAACCTCTCCTAAGCCATACCTTAGTTTGAATTCGCATCTCTTGACATGCGGACATCCTGATATTTTTCAGCACACTCTCAAATTAATTGCTATACAGTTAGACATCAAGATATATGTCACGATTTTTACATCGTTAAAATAACAGACACTAGCGTCGTTTTGACTGTAAGATCTTAGATAAAGACTCTAAGACTTAGTCTTAGTCGACATGTACTTCTACAGGGGACGCTGGTCCTATGCAGATCCCAGCTCTGATGTGAGCTAGATGTAGCCAGTTAAGGATTATCTGCTAAGCGGGCTAGGATCGAGCAGCTTATTACTGTGCTGCGTTTAGACAAGTGTCGCAGTGGGAAGGGGTGGGGGTGGGTTGGGGGGGGGGGTTAACCGATACGAGAGTCCGTCTTAATAGACTCAATAGACTCAGACACTCGAGCAAAGTAGACCCACAGCTTGATAAGCGCCATATATGCTGTTCTTAGCAAACCAAATAACCAAGGCCGGTGTTATACCATGTCACACAGTTAGTCGCCTCTTACGAAATCCATAAAAAATCACATCACACAATAAAACAACACTCTTAACTCGACCAACAACAGCGTTACAATTGCAGTATGAACACAGCAAAAGGTCAAGGTCAGTCCCATAGTAACAGCTACAGTCAGAGATGGAGATAACACAATAATGTACTAAGGGGCAGACTTTGTGAGGTGGTGTGGTCAGTTCCCTTCTTTGCTGCTTTTGCCTTCCGCAACTCATTCGTCAGGTACCAATTTACATCTGAGACGACTGAAGCAGCGGTCCAACCAGACACGAACCACGGCACGGATTTTTTTCTGTTCGTTCGTGATCTCGAACACTGACACGCTGTAACCCCAGTCTAGCAAGCCAGCTCACTGTCGACTAAGCTCCATGCTAAAAAAAAAGAATGTATAAATCACTGTTAATCTAAAATCACCCATTTTCAAATTTGAGACAAATATTTGACAAAACGCACAAAGCTACTCCTGATAGAGACCCTTATGTCGAAATGTCGACATTGCTATTGTAAGTATGTGAAATTTCCTATGTTTATATTTGTCAACATTCACAGTTCAAAAAGGATATTAACTGCAATCTTTCACGAATAAGCGACTTATTACAGACATAAACATTTCAATACCATATACGAGGGACGTTCAGAATGAAATGCACCAAATCCAAATCGTTTTTTCTCAGCTAATAACTAGAATAGAAGCATGATATTTTACAAACGTGAAATATGGCATGTGTCAATTGTATGCACTAAATTTCTCCGTAATCGATGAAATAATACGATTGCACTAAACCGTTGAAATGGAGATTGATATCAACTTGCATTATGAGCAGGGAATTGTGATATGATTTCTTTTAGTAGAGAAGGAAATAGTTGTGAACATTCACAAGAGTCTATGTGATGTGTACGGAAGTTTTGTAGTCGACAGGAGTACAGTTAGTTGTTGGGTTCAGAGAATAAAAGAATCAGGAAGTGTAGATACGGAGCTGCTTGATCGACCGCGCAGTGGACATCCTGTCACAGCCACAAATGTTGAAATGCACCGAGGGCATTATTCTTACTGATAGACGAGTCACTAATCAACAACTGGCCTTTCAGCTGTCAATCAGCAATGGCAGTGTAAATACTGTTATAAAAACTCTCAGATTTTCGAAGGTTTGCGCAAAATGGTTACCTCGAAATCTCACAAATAACCACTGATTGCAAATGAAATCAATTTCTTCTGAATTGTTGGAGCGTGTCAATGCTGATAGAGAGAACATTTTCGCTAATATCGTTACAGGTGACATCATTTTTACCCTGAGACAAAAACACAGTCCATGGAGTGGCATCACCCGCAATCGATGTGTAGAAACAAATTCAAGACAACTCCTTCAGCTGGAAAGATTATGATCACTGTATTTTGGGACATAGAAGGTGTGATTCTTGTGGATGTGATGCCTAGAGGAGAAACAATAAATTCCCAACCAAACGACATTGAAAAAACTGAATCTATGATTCCGCAAAGTTCGACAGCACAAGTATCCAGCAGACCTGCTTCTCCTTCACGACAATGCGTGTTTTCACACAAGTCTGGCAGTACAGGAAGCAATCACGAAATTGGGTTCGACTGTACTACCCTATCCACCCTATAGTCCCGATTTGGCACCCACTGATTTCTATATGTTTGGTCCGCTCAAAGATGCAGTTCGTGGGATAAAAAATGAACATGATGAAGAAAGGTTCATGCAGCCAAAAAAATGGCTACATAATCAAAACAAAATCTGGTACGTGCTAGGAATACATGCAAATGTTTCGCGATGGCATAAACCTGTACAAGTTGATGTGGATTATGTTGAATAATACAGATGTTATATGATATATCCGTGTATGCTGTGTAGAAATTACATGCCTTTTTGAATAAATAGCTCCTGATCAAAACGATGTGGTGCATTACTTTCTGAACGTATCTCGTGCATGACATGGGGCCGTACCTTACAAGCGTATCGAGTGAGCTGTCACTGTGTAAACGCGATCATAATGGACTGAATGAGAACGTCGCAGTGCTAAAAGAACACACTCAAAACAAATATGTTGTTTGACAGAGTCTTAGTCGACCTGTACTTCCACATGAACATAAGGCCCTTGTGCAGGTTCCATCTCTGATGTGAGCTGGATGTAGCCAGGGGGGAGGATTTCCTGCTTAGTAGGCTAGGCTCGAGCAGCTTATTACTCCACTATGGAGGGTGGATAACTGATATGCTAGTTCATCTTAATAGACTCAAACACAGGAGCAAAGTAGACCCGCAGCCTGTTAGGTGCCATCTATGTCGCTCTTAACAAACCACCTACCCATGTCTGGTGTTATGCCATGTCACGGAGTTGGTCGCCTTTTACGACATGCTCTCTGTGGGACAGGGGTGCTATTCTTGTACTTATCATACATATAGACCCAGGCAAACCACTCGGGTCTACAAGCTACCAATAGCTCAGTCGTCCTTGTTCAGCTGCGTGACTGAGAACAAAATCAATCTTTAATTATGTTTTTATTAATTCATTCCTTCATTTATCGTCTATGCTATTATTAGTTTGCTAGTTTGTTTACTGTATTTCCTTTAGAAATTTATCCATCCATCCTACATTTATTTCTGCAGACATGCGTGCCTGTTTCTCAGGTTTCCGATTTGTCAAACATCTTCCCTCAGTCTCTCACTCAAAGTTATCACTGTTCATACTTTTCTATAATTTGTTTCTTCATATTTATAATTTCGTACACATCTCCACTAAGACTTTCATTTTTATTTACAATTTTTTATAACCCCACCCCCCCCCCCCCACCCCCATCCCCCGGCCTCCCTTCCCCTTCCCCACTCTTACAATCTCCCAGTCACTATCATTATTACCCATAATCCTCCCTCTGTCAGTCTTCTGCTCATACTTATCCCTTTTCACATCCTCTCCCATCTTAGCCTCATCTCAGTCATGTTTTTTTTCCTCCATTCTTCTCATACCACTTTCAGCCGGCCACCCATATATGTCATGTCTAAATACTTCCCCCCTTAATGTGTCATTCACAATGATCATTTCTAATGCTGCTCCCCAGCCCAAATCTCTTCACCCTCCCACCCATATTGATCTTGTCTCATACTCCACCCCTTGGCCGAGCACTCACATTAACCACTCCATATCCTTCTTCTCTCAGTCTTCTATTATTATATGTATCATTTCTTATACTCCTCCCGTGAAACTTCCCCTCATATTTATCCGTTCCTCTGCGGCTGGAAAATAATAATCCCACTGTAACCTTCAGTTCATCTAATAAAGAATGTCTAATTAGCGTTGTGTATGTTGCAAGCAACCGTATTATGTAACACGATCACGATTGAAACAGTCACTCCACATGCACAGATGTAAGCATGTGGTAAAAGGGGCGAGATGTAAGCATGTGGTAAAATGGGCGAGATGTAAGCATGTGGTAAAAGTGGCAAGATGTAAGCATGTGGTAAAAGTGGCAAGATGTAAGCATGTGGTAAAACGGGTGAGATGTAAGCATGTGGTAAAAGTGGCAAGATGTAAGCATGTGGTAAAATGAGTGAGATGTAAGCATGTGGTAAAAGTGGCAAGATGTAAACATGTGGTAAAAGTGGCAAGATGTAAAATGTGGTAAAATGGGCGAGATGTAAGCATGTGGTAAAAGGGGCGAGATGTAAGCATGTGGTAAAAGTGGCAAGATGTAAGCATGTGGTAAAAGGGGCGAGATGTAAGCATGTGGTAAAAGGGGCGAGATGTAATGAACAAGAGAATCATCACTCGTAATTCACCCCACACTCTGAAATCGAAATCTATCCTTTTTATATGTCACCAACAATCTTCAATTCAAATGTATCAGGCAGCGCATGAGCTGCAGTGGTCAGCGACCCATAGTTGACTGCTAGCGTCAGATCCAGCGAACTAGAGCTGCCAAGACCCTTCTAAAGTTCCACACGGTGATCCTGGATAACAGGCTGCAGCAGGGCAGAATGGCTAAGGAGAAGGGATGGAAGAGGGAATGCTAACCCTGTACTCAAAAATTACTTGCTGAAGTCGGATGTGTTGGACCGAAAGGTGCAAATATCGCAGTCAAGCTGTAAACTACGACACAACGCGTTCCGTTCTCTGGACTACATTCTGCTACTTAATCCGATTTCAGAGCTTGGTAGCGGGAGATTGAGAACGAACGAAGCCAAGACAAATGTATCATTTTCCATGTTTCATTTCAGTCGGCCATTAAAACGTATCATTTTGTATGTTTCATATCAGTCTTTCATTCAAATGTATCAATTTTTTTCAAATTGTATACCCTTCATTCAAATCTATCATTTTTGCTGTCTCATTGCATTTTTCCCATTGAAATGTATCATCTTCGATGTTTCATTTCAGTGTTCCATTCAATGTATCACATTTCATCTCTCATTTCAGTCTTCCATTCAAATGCATCATATTTCGTATGTCTCCGCCATTCTTCCATTGAAATGTATCATATGAAAGTATACGGGGTGGTAGAGTAAGGTATAGTCCGTTCAGAAACATATTACACTTTTAAATTCACTGTAACTCAACAGCCACACGAATGAAATTGACGGAAATCTGCATTTAGAATGAATATCATCGTGACAAGATAGTAACGATTTTTTCCGGCTCGTCACGAAGGAGGTTTTCGTGTTAGCTTAGTTCCCCTATACAAGAAGAAAACATCACTTCGGCTAAATGGTCTTTTCACAGCTATACACTAACTCATTGACAATTTTATTGATTGAAAAAAACCAAATTGCTCCTGTTCAAATGGAAAACGCTTAATCGCCAACTCACCAAATATTTTGAAAGAAAGTAGAATGTCTACTTCATGACTAAAAGTTTGCACATTATTCGACGGCATAGATTAACCTTATTCTGGCTTGTATATTACAATGGGTATAAATGCTAAATTTTTGACCATCAAAAACATGACAATCAAGCTGTATATATATGTCTCTAGGTGGCTGTACAAGAAAGGTTTCTTCTATTTATTTGAAACCCGGAGAAGAGAACAATACACGCTTTGGGTATGTCAACGGTCATAGACTATGGAAGTTCATCTTCAAAGACTACGAAGAAGCAAGCCAAAAAAGGTAGGTTAGATAGTTTAGGCAAATAAATGTATATAATGATTCTAAAGAATCTGTTACACTAAATAAGTTGAACGTTTGGCTGCGAAAGAACAACGGCAGTGCTTTCTCAAATTCTACATTATGGAAAACGATTGTGTTCAGGTTTCACCTTTTGCAAAAATATAGGAGAATAAAATATCATTTTGTGAAAAGTCACACTTAGTAGCTAGCTTCCAGAAACAGGGGCATAAGTGAAGTAAGAGAAATGTCTAAACAATACTACGATTTTGCCCAACACCCTAGTGAATGGAATGGTATTAATTTCATAACAATTGGAATAATTATATTATGTAGCTAAAAGAAGCGACACAAGCAAGCAAAGTAGTTTATCGAAGAATCTGGATCACATTTTCATTTCAAAATAGACAATCTCTTTCTCGGTAAAATCCAAGTGAAGCGCAAGTGACTGCCACAGAAGCACATCTTTTGTTTGATTTTCAAACACGTCAAGAGTGACGAAAACAGATAGTGCAAAAAACACCAAAAGCTTCATCAACATATTTGCAAGCAGGCGTCCCAGGCCATATTGTTGTTTTGTGGTGAAGATCAAAGCCAAAGATAGTCGCAACCCAGTGTGTGCATGAGAACGTTTTTCTTAATCACTCTGCTCACTTCTGAATTATTGGAAAGGGATATAAACGCTTTCATAAACATAACCTGCTTCGATCTTGCCTAGCCAGGTTATCGCAGCTGGAAGGGATCTCACTTAAGCGTTGTAGCAGAAGGAAAGAACAACTGAAACGGATCTCACTTAAGCGTTAGAGCAGAAGGAAAGGACAACTGAAAAGGGTCTCACCTAAGCGTTGGAGCAGAAGGAAAGGACAACTAGACGGGATCTCACCTAAGCGTTGGAACAGAAGGAAAGGACAACTAGAAGGGATCTCACCTAAGCGTTGGAACAGAAGGAAAGGACAACTAGAAGGGATCTCACTTAAGCGTTGGAACAGAAGGAAAGGACAACTAGAAGGGATCTCACCTAAGCGTTGGAACAGAAGGAAAGGACAACTAGAAAGGATCTCATTTAAGCGTTGTAGTAGAAGGACAGGACAACTGGAAGGGATCTCACCTAAGCGTTGGAGCAGATGGAAAATACAACCGGAAGGAATCTCACCTTGGCGTTGGAGCAGAAGGAAAGGACAACTAGAAGGGATCTCATTTAAGCGTTGGAGCAGAAGGAAAGGACAACCATAAAGCTGATTCTAAAATGTCTAAACATTACAAGGCATCACCATAGCTGAAAGACCAGAACAGAGGATGGCACTGGAAACCACAGAACTGACACGACGTAATATGAACATAGTTACCCTAAAATTGCCTTAAAAAGGTCTTGATCACAGAAAATGAAGACGGCTAAACAATCTTTTGGCATCGGCGTCGCAACAAAGAAAGTCATAGAGCTAGTGTTTATGATCGACATCAGATCGTATTTTGTTGGCAGCATGTCAAAGGACAAAATGGTTTCAATGATCACTTAATGTTTCTACAGTTTCGCTAAGTGCAAGAAGTCATTTCATTTAGTGACTTTATTGCTAGACCAACCATCAGACCTGCAAGAGAATATTTGGTACATGGTACATATAAAGGTAAATAAACAATAATAATTCTGCAGAGCGTATGTGCCGGCCGTGAATTCGTTGTATCCGATAAAATTTCTGCTGAAGTTTACAAACCAAAATGCCTCATTCTGCTTCCCAAGCTTACATATCTATTTTGTTCAAATTAGGATGAAAACCAAATACAACAGGAACGGAAACATATTATTATTGTCTTTATATTCAAGCACAAGGACAAACATCAATCTTGGTATGATCATTTAATATTTCCCCTCCTGTGAGTCACTGGCTTAAATAGGGCTCAAGTTTTGCTCAACCGTTGAAAAAGATCTTGGTCAGAAGCTACTTATACAAACACGATGTGGTTTCCGAGTGTTTGTGTAACATCGAAATGATGTTTTCAGCAGGTCAAATATAAGAGAAATGCAAGGAACAACGCAATGAGCTTAGCACGAATTCTATTCACTAGTTCAAATCAGGCACTTTCTGAAAGGACAGACAGTGAACAGTCATGGCCATATACTCCTGCCCTGTTCAATTCTTCACATTTATGAGCCAATTTCGTGATTGCTCGTGTACCGAGTGATGGAAAACTGTATGAATATTGGATGAATGGGAGGCTATTCAACGTGAAGTGCACACAGTTTAAGGTGATAGATACAACGATCTCACAGCTCGCCTTTGCTGTTAGCTGAGCCATTAACAATTGTTCAGATAATGACACGCATTTCACAGTGCACGAGTCTTCAGCCGCACGCACTAATTTAGAACTTAATGTAACACGTCGTAAACTGAAATAATATTAGAACATCCTCAAACGAAACCTTACCACGATCCAAACATCACTGTGCATAGACAACGTCTCCAAGAAGTTTATAGCTTTACATCTGTAATCAGTAGCCTAGTCAAGAAAACTAAAATGAACTCTGAGGTCCCCTAACAAATTGCATGTCAAGTGCTACTTTTCAAAGACTTCGAGCAATTGTTTGTGACTAGAATGAAATCTGTGTTGCCATCTAGATTAAATTATATCGTGATGTGGCATCAACCACCCTTCTATGAGGCTGTAAATCACAGCCATTTAATATCAGGCTTGTCAGTAAACTCAAGTATCTCCATATGAGCTGTCACTGCTGGCTGCTAAGGATCAGCTGGTAGAAGAAATATTCAAATATGATAACCTCAACAGGGCAACAAATCCAACATCTAAACACTGCTGTAAATAGTTCAATTCAAAAGTACTAGACATGTTTATCCCATACCAGACACACGCCTCCAAAAAGAAATTGCTGTACAGTCAGCTCAGAACTGACAGGTGGCCATGAGGAGGGCAGAAGAAACCTGCGAAAACTCACTTACAGTGTATGTGACCATTTCAACAAGGAGGTTAATTCCTGCACAGGCCACTACGTCTGGTGCACTGTCATGACACAAGGTGCTAACGTAACTGAGCGAAACATAGTCATTGATGCCCAAAGAAAGGGCATTCTCGAAAAAAGTGTGCACCAGTGCAACTACCACATGTGGCAGCGTAAAGCATTTAGCTATTGTGTAGTACTTATCCTATCAAAGATATCCTGGTCAATCGAACCAAAATAAGATATGGGGTAGAGTCTAGGTTTATCTGAGTAGTTTACTTATCTAAAGAGTTCCAACATGTATCCACACCACGACACGACTTCACATAGTAAAACGTAGTAAACGCTTTCCTGAATGGAAACATAGCGTTATCATTGATTAACATGCATATCAACAAAATAAACACAGTACATCTAAACTAAATACTCATACTATAATATATTGAACTACAATCGGAGTTTTTAAGGGCTAGCTTTGATATTTCCTCCTAGAACATAATACCCAGATTCTTGCCTCTGCTCTCCCTTATCTGCACACCCTACACAATTACCAACTCGTACTCGCGATTGGATTACGTACTCAGTCGTTCTGTGCATTCACATATAATCAGATCACCTTCAATCAGGTGATCTGTACATTCACACACAATCAGTTTACGAATGCTCGGGCGATCTGTGCATTCATATGTATTTAGATCATGTCACTTATAGACGGATCACGTACTCACTTGTGATTACCTACTCAGCCGATCTGTGCATTCAAATACAATCGGTTCCAAAAGTGCCCTACATATTAGACACATTCAAATGTAATTAGATCATGTCACTTATAGTCGGATTACGTACTCACTTGTGATCACGTAAGCAGTCGATCTATGCATTTCCATACATCGGTTCACAAAATGTCCTACACATGCGACACACATTCAGATCTCTAACTGTTCACAGGGTGTTCAACATAAATACCTATAGAGCGACTGGCCAAAACTCGAGTTGTATGCTGGTCCAGTCACCCTGTAAACGTACACACTCCAGACAGCCTCCCAGTCACTCTCTTATCCAGTCTCTCAGACTACTGACATCCTATCAGTCTCTATCTGTCTCTTTCTCTCTCTCTCTCTCTCTCTCTCTCTCTCTCTCTCTCTCTCTCTCTCTCTCTCTCTCTCTCTCTGCCAGTCTGTTCGATTTCATTTTTGAAGAGTATTTTATAGTCTCAAGCAACAACATGGCTGTCAATGGACTTCTGTTGGTTGTCTGACTTAGCCATCACTCTAATTTGAACTACCTAAAACTAATTGTTATTAGATGACATCTAACTAAATGTTGTGTCCGGTCGTGGCGGTATCTGACTATCACCACCCACCCCCTCCCCCTAAACTACGCTAATTCGGAACGACAGAGTGGTCAGCTACGAACCCCCACCTCACTTTCTGCCCTACGTCTTCAATTAATACATATCATTTATATCACTTTCTGCCCTACGTCTTCCATTCATAAATATCATTTATAGCACTTTCTGCCCTACGTCTTCCATTCATACATATTATTTATAGCACTTTCTGCCCTACGTCTTCCATTCATACATATTATTTATCTCACTTTCTGCCCTACGTCTTCAATTCATACATATCATTTATAGCACTTTCTGCCCTACGTCTTCCATTCATACATATTATTTATCTCACTTTCTGCCCTACGTCTTCAATTCATACATATCATTTATAGCACTTTCTGCCCTACGTCTTCCATTCATACATATCATTTATAGCACTTTCTGCCCAACGTCTTCCATTCATACATATCATTTCTAGCACTTTCTGCCCTACGTCTTCCATTCATACATATCATTTATAGCACTTTCTGCCCTACGTCTTCCATTCATACATATTATTTATCTCACTTTCTGCCCTACGTCTTCAATTCATACATATCATTTATAGCACTTTCTGCTCTACGTCTTCCATTCATACATATTATTTATCTCACTTTCTGCCCTACGTCTTCAATTCATACATATCATTTATAGCACTTTCTGCCCTACGTCTTCCATTCATACATATAAGTTATAGCACTTTCTGCCCTACGTCTTACATTCATACATATCATTTATATCACTTTCTGCCCTACGTCTTCCATTCATACATATCATTTATAGCACTTTCTGCCCTACGTCTTCCATTCATACATATCATTTATAGCACTTTCTGCCCTACGTCTTCAATTCATACATATCATTTATAGCACTTTCTGCCCTACGTCTTCAATTCATACATATCATTTATAGCACTTTCTGCCCTACGTCTTCCATTCATACATATTATTTATCTCACTTTCTGCCCTACGTCTTCAATTCATACATATCATTTATAGCACTTTCTGCCCTTCGTCTTCCATTCATACATATTATTTATCTCACTTTCTGCCCTACGTCTTCAATTCATACATATCATTTCTAGCACTTTCTTCCCTACGTCTTCCATTCATACATATCATTTATAGCACTTTCTGCCCTACATCTTCCATTCATACATATCATTTAAAGCACTTTCTGCCCTACGTCTTCAATTCATACATATCATTTATAACAAATTCTCCTCACAGTCTTCAATTCATACATATCATTTATAACAAATTCTCCTCACAGTCTTCCATTCATATGTGTTATTTCTCAAATCTTCATCTTTCATAAATCCACTTATATTTAAAGTTTCTCGCACTGTCTCTCTCCCTATTCGTTATTTTGATCGGTCCCATCGGAACTACAACTTACTCTCACCCTCGTCTGTTGTTTACACCTCCTCTCATCAGTATTGCCCGGAGCTGGTGTACATTTTATTTTTAAACAAATTCCCACATCCTTCCAATTGCGCTGCCCATTCCTGACCCTCCGCAGACCTGCCCTACTTGTTATACTAGTCACGATACGACACTTCAACCAGTAATAAGCACGTAATTCATTCTCATTTTATATTACCGGCGCTGCCTTCTGGCAAGAATATTGATTTCCTAAAGTTGCCCTATACAAGTTTAAGCTTACTTTTGCGCTAGTATGTGTAGATCGATGTAGATGGGCGATCGAGGTAAGCAACCTACTATTTACTGTCTATGTGAGTAGACAGTCCATCGTTAATTTGATTTCCAGGGTAGACAAGCCTTTATTTACTGTTTATTTGAGATAGATAACGTTTGGTTCACTCGTAAAATCTTTGGACATAAATGTTTATTCAATACTTGATCAGGCGTGCGTCTAACATCTAGGTGATCATTGGTAACATCATCTGTGTAATCCGATACCAGTGGCTATTGTCAGGGATGAAGTGTTTGAGACTTCTTTGTACAATGCCACAGCTTGTTTATGAGGTTGGCTAGACTGTTCCCTTCCCCGCTGTCTTTCCTTCCCTAACAATAAATTAGGTATTAGTTTACAACTGAGTCGACTTAAGCGTTTTTATAACAGAACATGAGTTAAAGCAATATTTTTCATCGTGAAAAGCGAATTCTCCATTACGATAATCAGGCCTTTCATGCGAAGAGCGCTCCGAAAGTAATGCCTCCTGTTTTATTCCATGAAAACCATAACAAATAAAAATAGCACAATAACTGCATTTAAAAAAAACATGCATTGACAGATGACAGCAGCAGACTGCCATCTGTCAAGCGACTTTTCCCCCTTGCTGGGACAGTCGATGGGTTTATATGCTGAGGACTACAGGCCACTGCTGTCACCACGTCGTGTGTTGGCTATGTTTGTTTATTTCACCCCCAACAGAAAAACAACATATGTCATACCTCCTTGTCAACGGGCAGGCATCGAAACCATTCGGTCAAGCTCTCATCTACTCGCACAATAACACCAATTAATAGAGCTATGTCTTGCCTTTAAAAATATTTTTCAGTATAGTCACCATCCTTGTCTATACATTTTCTCCAACAATGAACAAGAAAAATATGTACCAGCGATGACCCACTGTTTCACAAATGCTAAGGCTGCGTTGTTGCAAGGATAATGTTGATCACGCAGTCCATTTTACATTGGTCCCAACAGATGAAAGTCAGAAGGCGCCAAATCCGGACTTTAAGGTGGGTGTGATATGACAGTCCAGCCAAGACTGACAATGTGTTCAACGGTCATCAAGCTTGTATGGGGTCTGGCGTTGTCGTGTTGCAAAAGACAGGTTGTATTCTTCTCTGACCTGACCATGGAAATTCAAGCCTTTAGCTTAGCCAGCGTCGCAATGTAAGCATTGATAGCGTGGATTACGCATTTCCCGTCCCAAAAAAACAGCGTAGCACTTTACCCGCTGTGGGCTGCGTCTTGAACGTTTGCCTCGATGAGTAAATCACATGTCGCCACTCCATGGGCTGCCATTGTGACTCAGAATTGTAGTGGTGACACCAGCGATCAATGTAAACTGTCACCTTCATCCTCCTAATGGTTCAAAGGATCATGACAAACTTGCATGCGATGTTAATTCTGTTCCTGTAGTAGCATTGGTGCACACACCTGGCGCAAACTTTGTGAAATTCCAAAGTTGCCACCATTGGTTCCACAACGCGTTGAAGCTGATATATATCTCCGTAAACAGTTCCCTAGTCGAAATCCTTCAGTTTGCGCGAATGAGATGTTCGAGGCGTTCTTCATTGCGTGGTATGACAGCTGTGCATGGCCGTCCGTAACGTGGCTTGATCTTCATGTCGCTTTCACCACTGTTAAAATGCACAACCTACTACATCATTGTGCTAACATCCACTGTTTGGTCTCCGTAAACTTTAATGAGGTGTCTATGAGCGTCAAATGATGCAACTTTTTCTGCATGGGGGAATTCCATAACGAACGTCTGTTTATAACGCATTTCCTATACAGACACTAATTTTGTCAGACCGCTCCTCCACTGTCACGAGTCAGACGGAAATACAAATTTACGGATATTGACGGAAAGGTTGAAACTTTACTGCCAAACTCCACTACTGACGCCGCGAGACATCATAATAACATAGACGGCATTACTTTCACATCACCCTTCGTAATTGCCAGATTTCAAATGCACAATTTCATTTCACTTGGGACTATTAACTGCGATCACGGCACAACGTTACCAATACATACTTATTTATTAAATGGAGTCTATGCATCAATACCGACATAGTTTACTACATGTACATGCTGACTCATAATTATTTTTCCCAGCCATACCAACAGAGTTAACTACATGTACATGTTGACTCATGATTGGTTTTCCCATCAATACTGACAGCGTTAACTACATGCACATACTGACTCATAATTAGTTTTCACAGCCATGCAGACAGAGTTAACTACATGTACACGCTGACTCGCGATTAGCTTTCCCACCAATACCGACAGCGTTAACTACATGTACATGCTCATTCGTGATTAGGTTTCCCAGCCATACCGACAGAGTTAACTACATGTACATGCTGACTAATAATTAGTCATCTCAGCCATACCGACAGAGTTTACTACATGTACATGCTGACTCATGATTAGTCTTCCCAGCCATACCGACAGAGTTTACTACATGTACATGCTGACTCATGATTAGTCTTCCCAGCCATACCGACAGAGTTTACTACATGTACATGCTAACTCATGATTTGTCTTCCCATCAATACCGAGAGAGTTAACTACATGTACTTGCTGACTCATGATTATTTTCGCAGCCATGCCGACAGAGTTAACTGCATGTACATGCTGACTTATGATTAGTTTTACCAGCCATCCCGACAGAGTTAACTGCATGTACATGCTGACTCATGATTAGTCTTCCCACCGATATCGACAAGGTTAAGTACATTTTAATGCTGACTCATGATACGTCCACGCAGCAATACTGACAAAGTTAACTACATCTTAATGCTGACTCATGAAATTGATAAGACTGCGGATCAAAGCGCAAACAAATAACAACATGCGTATGCCAACTCAGGAAATTTAAGCTTAGTGTCATTATTGATAACGATTATGCGTCATTACATTATGGATAACGATTATGCGTCATTACATTATTGATAACGATTATGCGTCATTACATTATTGATAACGATTATGCATCAGTACATTATTGATAACGATTATGCGTCATTACATTATTGATAACGATTATGCGTCATTACATTATTGATAACGATTATGCGTCATTACATTATTGATAACGATTATGCGTCATTACATTATTCATAACGATTATGCGTTATTACATTATTGATAACGATTATGCGTCATTACATTATTGATAACGATTATGCGTCATTACATTATTGATAATGATTATGCGACATTACTGACAAAGTTAATTACTAGTACATTCTGGCTCATGATTTGGGGACTACGCGTCAATCTGACAAACATACATACACGTATTTGTCCTAATACTGACAAACATAAAATACACGTATTTGTCCTAATACTGACAAACATATACACGTATTTGTACTAATTCTGACAAACATAAATACACGTATTTGTCCTAATACTTAAAAACATAAATACACGTATTTGTCCTAATACTGACAAACATAAATACACGTTTTTGTCCTAATAATGACAAACATAAATACACGTATTTGTCCTACTACTGACAAACATAAATACACGTATTTGTCTTAATACTGACAAACATAAATACACGTATTTGTCCTAATACTGACAAATAAAAATACACGTTTTTGTCCTAATACTGACAAACATAAATACACGTATTTGTCCTAATACTGACCAACATAAATACCCGTATTTGTCCTAATACTGACAAAAATAAATACACGAATTTGTCCTAATACTGACAAACATAAATACACGTATTTGTCCTAATACTGACAAACATAAATACACGTATTTGTCCTAATACTGACAAACATAAATACACGTATTTGTCCTAATACTGGAAAAATGTGAAACTAGATTATGCAATATTGAAATGTAGTTACCCCTGATATAGTCACAATCAAGTGAATGGTGTTTTAGTTAACAATATAGTCACCCAGTAGTAAGTTATGTTCGGGAAAACAAGTGTTCATTTGTAAGGATCATTGTACTAAACACAGTGTGTTTATGAGGCTGGGTGTTGAATTTCTTTCCTCGCTGCCTTTTTCTTCCGTAGCCGTTAGCCACTTACTCATTTAGAACTGGGTGGACTGTAATATTCCAGAAAGAGGAGTTTAACTCAGTGCTCTTTTCGGGAAAACGAATGCTCTTCCACTACACATAATTTAAAACCGGCATAGTTGAAAATGAGTGTAAATCTAAACAACATATTTCTTATAAATTATTAATCATCGGACGAGACAGAAACAAGTAAGTAGCATGTCCTTTGAAGAACATCGTTTCCTACAACCGCCAACCTATTTGGCTGTTATACATTTCTTGGCAAGTGTTCAGTTGCCATTACTTTCTGAACGTGGCGGAGCGAAAAAATCCATGTCTGCCAAACTGGACAAGAGTGGAATTCGAACCGGGTGCGTTGGGATTGTAAGACAAACGATTCACCACTAGGCCATGCAGCCTCCAGGACGAGACAGCGATTTCATAAAATTGTCAAATGCTGTACATTTTTATAAACTAAACAAATAATCCCCATTCAACTGTGTTACTTCCACGCCCAAAGTTAATAATCGTGACTGAACAAACAAACGAGGGAACAAGATGCTGAGCAGTGCATGAGCTTCAGAGGTCACTGACTCATAGGTGACTGCTAAGGTTAGGACCAGCAAACCAGTGATGCCATTATCCTTCTATACCTCTACGCATTGATCCTCGATAAGAGACTGCAGCAGAGCAGACTGGCTAAGGTCTAGGAGAAGAGATCGAAGAGGGAAGGGTAGCCCGGTACTCAAAAATTATAGCTGAAGTCGTATGCGTCGGACTGAAATGTGCAAATGTCGCAGTCAAGCTGAGTACCACGACACAAGACATTCCGTTCTCCGGACAATATTCTGCTACTTACAAAGCCCTATTCATGGATTGGTAGCGGGAGATTGAGAACACGGAGAAGAGGATGAAGAAGAAGAAGAAGAAGAAGAAGAAGACGAAGAAGAACAAGAGGAAGAAAAACAAGAAGAAGAAGAAGAAAAACAAGAAGAAGGCGGCGAACAATAAGAAGAAGAACAAACAAGACGATCACTAGACACCAACATATAAATTGTGCCCAGTACGCTGTTGGTCAATACAATTTGGACCGAACATGATATTCCCATTATGTCACACGACGTGTACACTTGTCATGTTTGTATTTACTTTGACAGATTGTGATTTATGAGGTGAAAGATTTTCATTATCAAAGTTAAAAAGATTAATAAAAATGTAAGGAATACAGTCTTTATTCGAATAAAATAATAAAAAAAAGCAGACAGCAGTAAAAAAGTAAGCATGTCGAGAAAAAAAGCAATGGCATAACATGCAATAAAAATCCATATGACACGTCATAAGACAATGCGAGACAATCATGTACAGTAGAACAACAGAAACATGCAACAATAATTCAAGTTGGTGATGTTATGAGATGTGCTAGTTATGTGACGCTTTATATCATCATTACTGCATGTGGTATTTGGCATGTCATTTTCAGAAAATGAGTCACGAAAAGTGGTAACTGGTAGACATACCTGATCACGAAATACGGACAAGAAATCGGACGACTCGTGTAGCCATCATTCTAAAACATAGAACAAGGAAGCACTGGTGAAGAAACATATAATTTAGAAACAGAAACAAGAATAGCGACACTAGTCATTTTAACACATGGACATCAACAAGAACGACGGATGGAGAGACATGATTATATAGCACATAAAAGTAAAGAGAAGACGGATGGAGAGACATGATTATATAGCATATAAAAGTAAAGAGAAGACGGATGGAGAAACATGATTATATAGCACATACAAATAAAGAGAAGACGGATGGAGAGACATGATTATATAGCACATAAAAGTAAAGAGAAGACGGATGGAGAGACATGATTATATAGCACATAAAAGTAAAGAGAAGACGGATGGAGAGACATGATTATATAGCACATAAAAGTAAAGAGAAGACGGATGGAGAGACATGATTATATAGCACATAAAAGTAAAGAGAAGACGGATGGAGAGACATGATTATATAGCACAAAAAAGTAAAGAGAAGACAGATGGAGAAACATGATTATATAGCACATAAAAGTAAAGAGAAGACGGATGGAGAGACATGATTATATAGCACATAAAAGTAAAGAGAAGACGGATGGAGAAACATGATTATATAGCACATACAAATAAAGAGAAGACGGATGGAGAGACATGATAAATAGCACATAAAAGTAAAGAGAAGACGGATGGAGAGACATGATTATATAGCACATAAAAGTAAAGAGAAGACGCATGGAGAGACATGATTATATAGCACATAAAAGTAAAGAGAAGACGGATGGAGAGACATGATTATATAGCACATAAAAGTAAAGAGAAGACGGATGGAGAGACATGATTATATAGCACATACAAATAAAGAGACAACGGATGGAGAGAAATATTATTCTAAAACACGTACAATAAATTAGACGACAGGTGGAGACACCCAGCCTGGAATCCCAAAATAATACCTTAAAAATAAGAGTTTAATGATGACCAAATAAAAACCGACAGAAGAAAGAAATGAACAATCACTGACAAAATAAACTCATGGATTGACAGCTTATTGAAGCTCGCAAACTTTACAAATAACTATAGAATCTAGAAGACATTGATTGATTCATTGATTGATGGAAAGATTTAGTATTATTATTACTTTCTTTTGTTTAAGAAGATCGATAACTGAATGTCCGGGCTTCATTTTCAGCTAATTGAAATAGCAGCAGAGAAGATAACTCTGACAGTTATTGATGAAACTGGTGTTTTCAATATTTAGCGCTACATTTTTTTCTAATATTGCAAATCCTGATATGTCCTTAAAAAAATAAGCTCGGTATTTAATACTTTGAAGCCAAACGAAAATGTACCTCACAGGTCAGCATAGTCTTAATACTAATATGGAAACGGCATAATAATCGCATGACCTTGTCAGAGATTACAGCAGAGTATCGATAAAATAGTTATAAGCACGTGTATGCTAAATATTTAATACGTCCACAGAGTCTTGAACCGGACAGTTTCCGGCTTTGAAAAATGTTTTAAAACTACATTAGCAGAGCATCAACTTTGCAGATTAGAGCTGCATTATATGAACGCTTTATATTTAATTAATTTTAATTGTGTGCTGTTCTGTTTTTCTCGGTAAAGGAATCGCGACTTGCAAATCGAAGGTTTTATAGTTTGGAGAAAGTTGTTTTCGTTGTTATCTTAGACATTCATATTTTAGCCCTGAAGGTGGCGGTGGGGGTGGGGGGGGGAGGGAGGGAGGAGGGATTTGAGGTGCTTCTGTATATACTTGCTAGCTAATACATACACGTGATTGACCTATGACGCTTCATATGATGACATCATTCGTCATTATCTTTTGATTCCCCCAGGAAAATATAACCGGGCTTACATTAGTTTCACTCTATGGCTTACACTATATTTACACTAGTTTCATTTTTGGCTATTTTTACTGTAGGAAGGTAGCTAAGTAGATACGCAGGTAGGCACATAGGTAAGTATGTATGTAGTCCGCTTAGGTGACATGTGTCCATGGCGCCAATCGTTCATTAAAACGACCAGTGTCTGAGTCCAATCTGTTTGCAATGAGGTACGATAGCTGAGATATTTGACATAAACAGGTGGGGCATGGGCGATCACGGGGACTAGGATATAGAGGTTCGTTTCCCCACCATTGATGTCCGTGGCCAGCTTTCAAAGCTCGTGGGTTGCGATGTCTTCAACAAGACGGGCGGCGTGTCCAAATATGGCCAAACGGCGATGATGTATCATGGTAAATATGCCTTCAAGACCTTTCTATCGGCTAACATCGTCGTAAGAGAATGTGCCTCTAGCTGCCCATGTGAATTATTTCAACTCGCTTGTGATTCCTTTGCAGAATAGTCAAGATTTCGGAACAATGAAAGCTATTTGTTATAGGAGCTATCTTTCCAACTCAGGACGACCCTTCCTCCATCTACATGCTTTTCGTTTGTGTGAATGGCGGGTGGGAAATCCCATGAGCATTAGAGTCGTCAGTTCTATCAAGGTTAACATGTTGAAATAAACTGAAAAAACTTGTTAAAAAGCGCGCGATTTTTTTTAAATCTCTAAAGGATTACTTCGCATTTTGACAAAGTCTAGCTCTTTTCTATGCCAAACCTAGAAGTTTAGATTATGTCACTGTAACATATATGTATGTGTATATATGTATTTATATATATATATACAAATACGCATCATATGTCTGTGTGAGCATCAAGATCAGTATTGTTGTTTGCTGCTGCAGAATGTCAGAATTGTGTTCTGTGAATGCACACGTTAGGGTAAACCGTAACGTCACAAAGAGGGCGCCGAGTTTTGAAGAATGTGTTTACTTGGCCGGTACAAGACACAGCGATCACGGACAATCTTTCAGCGTTTAAGGTGCAACCAGAAACCCCAGTCATGAAGAAATGACCCAACGGAGTTGCACCCGGGCGCAGAATGGTCAGGGAGAGAAAGCACACCTGGCGGTGGACACGTAATACTTCCAGTGAAAAGAGCTCGGCCATTCCCCGACAATCATCTGCTGTCCATACTTTGTATCTGGCTCCAGCCAGCTGCAGCATGCGCAGCGAACACACATCGGGATACCGTTTTGACAAGTGGGCTGAATAAAGGTGTGGGTAGATGAAGGAGAGTACTAAGTCAACCCAGGCATGTGAAGCTTGACCTCGACGGATTGGGAGTAAGAGACAGCAAGCATGTCAAACTGTCAAAATGACGAAGCCAGCATGCCTTAAAGAATGCTTAGTGCACGGCGAGAGACGAAAGAAGCTCTGGTCATATGATTCCTAACCCTTCACTAGCCGTCTTGACACTGTCTTGCTTCTAGACCATTTCGAGCCGGGACGAGATAGTGAGACTGACTGCGAAAATCACCCTCAATTTAATCAAATTCACGCGCCACCCATGACATCACCCGCATCTCATACACGTCATTAACAAGTCCTGTGGCGATGAGAGTGCGGCGAAGCAGCAGGTGAGAATACACTGGAAACTGTAGTTGCAGACCTGCACACAGGCGGTTGTCTATATGGTCGTCTAGTACTATGGCGACCTGACTCTTGGTATTTGTCCCGCGTTGTTCTAGCCTGACATTTTAAAACCACTGCTTGTGTTGCAGATTCTCCATTTTGTGAACAGGTCGACATAAGCCTCAATATATCTATACGCGTCACAGCTATTTAACAAAAAGGTGATTTGGATACAATTCCAACCAATGTCAAAGGCTCATATATAAACCACCCAGAAATAATTGCTGAGAAACTCTATATCCACAGGTGCATAGTAATAAACGTTGACGTGTTTAACGTCCCAAAGATGTTAATCCGTTGTCTGGTCGAGCCCTGCAGGTCCGGATGTGGCACTTCAGCGTTTGTCTAGCCCTTTAATTGGAACTGGTTTCAGTTGCAGACGTGTAGTCCGTCATTCGTAGCTTACACAGGTGCAGGTTATGGTTTACGAATCTCCCGTACACATCCTGGCATATGGTGCTCCCCTTCTTTCATGCTTCATTCATAGAGACTGAACTTTGGTTCAGGTGGACGGTTCAACCATATGAAATACATGTTATTGTGTAGATCGCTCGTCTATTGCGATAAAAGTGCAGGGTTCTAACTCCTTCCCTAATACGCCACAGGTAAACCCAGATGTAAATCAGTACCTGGTTAGTGTCAAGGAAGGAAGGATAAAGAAATGAGAAATGGTCAGGTCAGGTCATTTAATGCTGAGACCTTTAACAAGAACATCTCTAGCACTTGATCCCCAACATCAATATATGCTGTGGAACTACTTCTACACAGTATATTACGTAAGACACTTTAAAAACTGACTACATAATCATGAATAAACCGTGTGTACCAGAACCGTACAAACTCACTGCATGTATTCGTTATGTTTCTATAAATGGTATACATTTATCTTGTTATATTTTGTATTTCCTATCAACACTAATAATAACAAGAGCACCGCAATAATCAATATGAAACTTATCAAGTCTGATATTTTAGAAAACACGTATGATTCTAAAAGTAGTTAATACTGCTATTGCTGTCGTCCATTGTCGCATTGTAAGTTTATTTAGAAGAGAATACATTATATCATGTATAATAATAATGTAAAAGTATTACGACACTGATGTCGGCATGCCAAAACGTAGCGGTCAAGGTTTTACATTTTAATGGATAACAGCTGCTTTATTTTCTGGATATGATTCCCTTTCTTCCACCAGTTTTGGAACATATAATTATTACTTGTTCTATTTACTTTTAATTCGTATCCAGGGGGTGTGTTTGGCATATTAGTATGGTATATGTAACAAAAAACCATTTTTTGCAGCTCTAATAGTTTGAAAACGTGTGCTTTGTAAACATGTTGCTGCTAGATTTTGACTTTCGATATCAAAACGCGGGACATAATATGAGCAAACACTTTGGATAAGATGGCTTGCCATATTGTATGATAGTTTCCTGACAAAGAAAACACGGGTTTACAAATAAATTCACTTGTGTTGCATAGCTTTTTACTATTGGGGTAGGGGAGAGGGGTAGGTGAAGTAAATCTCTATTCTGTACACAGTGTAACGACTGTATGTGCAATCTGGCTTGTTTTGTCCACTTCTATAAATGCACAGGCGGATATCATCAAGGAGGTAAATGGTTGTCCAATGATTAGACCGATTTGATATAAAGTTGCCTTGGATGCACAAATTCTCCAGCAAATATTATGAAAAAACCATTTATGTTTGAACTTAATGACAGCAGAGACACGAGTCAAATCGCATTATAAAACAATGCAATCATTACTGATACAAGTGGTTGACTGATGACTGATTCTGTTTATCGTCCAGTGTAAAGCAAACATCCACCACTAAAGCTGGCCCTAATACTTCTTTTAATAATTCTGTTTTCGAGTATTTGCAGTCGCGTTTACAGTAGCATTAGTTTTAGATAATTAGGTTGCCATTTCTATGAACAGTCTGTTCCAGGCGCCTATTGTGACATAGTCAGAAGGTTACAGTTGCCCAAATCAGTGTATTTGATACCACTCCGTCGAACAGACATTTTAAGGTTATTACGCTTCTTAAAAACAGGCTAAATATTTTGAAAAAATGTAGTGCATAATTTCATTAAACCTTCACTATTTTTGTTGTTTTTGTATCTTCTCTTGTGCTACTGCTTGGGACATGAGTCATCATTTTTGTATTCTTGTTTTATTTAGAAGGTGGTATTACTAGAGCATGTTCTCCAACCAAGATTGCACCTACAAAGTAAGAGACATAGGATAGGATATTGCAGATTAACTTTGATGTGGAGGTGTCCACTCAACTGAAGTGAATGGCGACTTCTACCAACTTGTATACTGGAGCATCATGTATTCATTTGAAGTTCTTTTTGGTTTGATGTTAAAGAAGGACAGAAACAGAGGAAGGAGGAGGGACGGAGATATGTTCGTGAGAAAGAAATAGTAAGCGAGAGAGCTAGCGAAGGTGTGAGACTAAACTTTCACATACGGGACATCAGATCACTTTGATACCTAGTAAACCTTAATTGAAGCTTGATTGTGTGGTTTATGTTTGTTGGCACAGTATCAATTTTGAATTCCTAAGAGAAAACATTGTGTGTCTACGTTATTATTAACCTCCCCATTCTTCTCTTCTTCTATTGGTTCCAGTGCATATGTGATTATATTGCTAGATATCTTCCTGAACGTATGCCATACCTTTTCTCCATAATCCTCTTCTGTAATCTATGTTGCCTTATTCTTTACCCCACGTTTATGTTTTTATTGCATCTGCCAATCCCATTCAAACTATGAGATACCATATTTAGGCGTGGTATAATAAAAAGAAATATTAAACATAGGAACACCAAAGTGATAGTCAAACTGTATAATGCATTAGTTAGACCTAGGCTGGAGTACTGTGTACAGGTGTGGAGTCCTTATCATAGAGGTGATATAAACATGCTGGAAAGATTACAAAAAAGAGCGACAAAGCTGATAGTGGGTTTCCAGAATTACAGTTATGAGGAAAGACTCAGAAAAATCGGCCTACAGTGTCTAGAAATGAGAAGAAATCGAGGTGACAATACAGGTTTATAAGATAATCAAAGGAACGGATAAATTAGACTATAACAAGTTTAAAAAAAAATACAACCACCAACAAGAACAAGAGGGCATAGCTAGAAATTAACTAAAGAAAGATCAAGATTAGATATTAGAAAATATTTTGTTAGTCAAAGGGTGGTGAATGATTGTAATGCATTGCCACATGAAGTAGTTGAGACAGAGCCAGTTAATGCATTTAAGAATAAATTCGATGCGCACAGCTTTTAGAGCAAGGTAAATGCAAATGAAACTCGTTGTATACAGACTCGGGATCAAGATGCTGAGTAGCGCATGAGCTGCAGTGGTCAGCTACCCATAGCTGACTGGTAGCGCCAGGGTCAGCGAACCATAGCTGCCAAGACCCTTCTACACCTCCACGCGATGATCCAGGATAACAGGCTGCGGCAGGGCAGACTGGCTAAGGAGAAGGGATCGGAGAGGGAATGCTAACCCGGTACTCAAAAAATGTTTGCTGAATTCGGAAAGGTGCAAATATCGCAGCCAAGCTGTAAACTACAACATTCGCTTTCCGTTCTCTGGACTACATTCTGCTACTTACCCTTTCAGGGTTTGGTAGTGGGAGATTGAGAACGAACGAAGAAGAAGAAGTATACAGACTCTACAGAGTCTTCTAAACTAGTATAAAGACGTTAAGTAAAGTTAAGTTACATGAAGGAAAAGACATTGCTGTGGATGGTACTCTCCTCAATACATGACATGTGTCTGAGTCTTACAATTCAAGATATTGATATATGAATCTTAAAGTCTAGTCCTATTTTCACCGACGAAAAAGCCGCCAAGTTAGATATTGTACGAAGAGCGCAGAAAGAATAACTACCTTTGTTGTTTTCGGAGATAACATCTTGGCTTTCTCTTATTATTGGCTGTGTATCTCCAGTTCTTAGATAAGTTACTCGCTACTCACTCCCACCACATTCATCTTTTAGATTAGTTTATTTAATTATTATGTGTTGTGCTTAGTTCTTCACAAAGACTTTTGGTAGAAACGTAGGTTCTTTTTGTTCTTCTATGTTTAAAAGAACTGACTCCAATGTATTGATCATATTATTGACATTACATTTGATCTAATTCACGGCTCTGTGCATTACATCAACGAGAAAAGCGCCACGCTAAATTGATTCGTGTTCAAGATCGAATTATTGAGTGCTTTCGACCACAGCTTTGTCAATATTAAGTAATTATCGTCATATTAACAGGGCCGTGTTCCGCAATGAAACGAACGTAATGTCGATGATTAAAGGTAAGAGCATTTCTCATATTTCTTCGCAGCTTCCTAGTAATTGTTGATAAGTGTAAGTAATATTGCTATGATTGTGTCAAGCTAGAAATAATGTTCACACAGTAAAACTTGCAGCAGTTACTACTCGAATCGCCGTGAGCTTCAGTTCACTCAGAAGTCAATGGGTTTAGCTAAATGTCTCCTTTTTTTTTTATAGGACTCGAGAACAAAATACATGAAAACAGAGAAATAAGTTACAAGAATACCATTGCACAATATAAAGCAACTCTTAAGAAGGAAAAACATCAATGATCTATGGCAGCAAGAATGTCGTATCATCCAAAATATCGTCTCAGGAAGAATGTCTTTCATTAATAATGTCTTGTCAGCAAGCATGTCTTTATGTCAGCAAGAATGTCTTGTCAGCTAGTATGTCTTGTCAGCAAGTATGGCTTGTCAGCAAATATGTCTTGTCAGAAAGTATGTGTTGTCAGAAAGTATGTGTTGTCAGAAAGTATATCTAGTCAGCAAGTATGTCTTGTCAGAAAGTATGTCTTGTCAGAAAGTATGTCTTGTCAGAAAGTATATCTTGTCAGCAAATGTGAGGTGTCAGCTAGAGTATCTTATCAGCAAAAGTATCATATCAGCAAGAGTCTCTTATCAGCAAGAGTGTTTTACCAGAAAGTAATGCCTCATTAGCCAGATCGTCTCATCAGCAAGAGTGTCTTGTCAGCAAATATGTCGTATCAGAAAGAGTGCTTTGTAAGCAGGAATGCCGTAATTCAAGATTGTCGTGTCAGAAAATATGTCCTGTCGTCAAGAATGTCGTGTCTTTAAGAAAATCGTGTCAGAAATAATGTCGTGTTATTAAACATGTCGTGTCAGCAAGATTGTCGTGTCCTCAAGAATGTCATGTCAGCACGAATGTTATATCAGCACCAATGTCAAATCAGCACGAATGTCATGTCAGCACATGCGTCGTGTTGGCAAGAATGTCGTGTGATGCTTTTAATTGCTAATTAATAAACGGCTTTATTGGAATCTTCTTTCAGGATTGGCGTTCTATTTTGTATTGAGATTGGTTTAAATTAGTTCACTGTTTTCGTTTAAGAAGTTCTGGTTGTCCTGTCCTTGATGAACGTCTGTTTAGGGGCACACGTCAATATATCCTTGTTTGTTTTCATAGTAAGTAGTGGTGTTGAGTTTTACTGCAGTCCCACTTGTATATTACATTTATATTTGTTAGCTAGCATGGTCTGCTCACAATTCATCGTTTGTTTGTCTAAATCTCGCTGTTCTCACACGTTAGTCTGTTGCTTTCATCCCCATAACATAATTTCGTTCCGCTAGAAGGAGCATGGGTTACCACTACAACTGGTCTCCAATAAGAAAGCATTCGTCTGGCTATTTATGTTCTCTTGTTAAAGTTATTTCTGTGGGATACTTTTTTGCAAGTTTGACAATCCAAGTCACAACTTTATTTTGTCGCAATTCACGACATACGTATTATGAAGCAGAGGTCGTATTGATATCATCCTCAATAAGTGATCTTGGGATCTACACAGGAATACACAGTCTATTCTAACTTGTTGATCTATTTTCATGTTATAATCTATTCTCATAGGTCGAAGATGCGGCCAGTGAATTAGCTGACAACAGCCAGCGACTCATAGTTGGCTGCTTTCATCGGGAACAATGACCCATAACTTATGACGATTGCATTCCATCATCGAGTGGCGGCCCAAGAAAAAGACTGCAACTACGCAACCTGTATCATGGGTCGAAGAGGAAAGACCCCACCGCGTCCCAAAAATGCAGTTGTGAAATAAAATGTGTCGTTTGCCGTTATGGTCTCATATTCAGATTTATCATTATATTTTGATCTGTTTTTAAATGCAATTATGGTCTGCAATTATGGTCTCATTTTCAGATCTACTTTGATATGTTGATCTCTTGTCATATGCCGATATGCACTCAAATTCAGATATATTCTCACACGCTGATCTATTCTCACATAAAGATCTATTCTCACGATCTGATATATTTTTGGCCGTGATGTAATGTCCTATTCCGATGATGCAAGCAAACGTGATATTCTGTTCTCACTGCTGATAAATTTTTCAGTGTTGGTCAGTTTCAGATTCAAGTCTATTTTCATACCTTTTGACTTACTGATTATGTTCAAATTCTGAATATTTTAAATTAATGTTCTATATTGACATGCTGGCGTAAATACTTGAATGCTGATCTTTTTGAATTTCATTTGTTTCTTTTCTGGGTTTTTTTTTTTTTTTGCGTTCGCCTAATTCCTCTGATGCCAAAGGAGGTATGCGTTGCACTGTGGTTTTTATGTTACGCCTGTCGGCTTAGTGCATCCGACTTCAGCATGCATTTTCTGTAAGGGTCTGCTTCCTCCTGTATTTTCTAAGGGTTCGCTTCCCCTGGGTAACGGCCGGTGCCGTGATGGGGATCGAACGCAGCACCTTTGGTTTCTGAGCCGTGCCACTTAACCACTAGTCCACGCCGTTCCTTAGCATATGATAACCTATTACGTTAGCCTAGTCTACTCTCTCATAGTAATTTCTTATTACATCTCCATTTATTCTGTCACCATGTCTACCTTCTCTATTCGTCGATTATTATTAATGTTGCCAATATAACGAAACATTTGAGTCGATGGATGCAACTTGGACTAAATTAGAAGAATGTTAAGTTATAAAACAAATGTACTGATACAACTAGATTCGATATCAGTGTGTTAAATGTCTTCTGCTGGACTCGTGTGTCCAGGTGTAATAGCAAAAGCACTGACGTGAGTGGCCTTATCACATTGCTGTGTCTATTTACCACTTACAGCTTATGTTTCCTCATGTGGGACCGGCCAAGAGCGAAAATCTAAACCTACAAAGCTCACAGGATCGATACAAGACGCGTCCTTCTTTCGCATCAGCCGAGGGATGGTGGGTAACTACAATGTTAAAAAGGTATCGGAAGAGGAATAGCGACAACAATAACAAGGATAACTATCTTTCCTCTCAGCCTGATAACCAGTAAAAGAAGCAACACAAAAAACAGACAAATAAATCCAGACGAGAATCGAACCTCGGTCCTACAGGTAACGAAAGCGTTTTGCTACAAACAAGAAGGAAGTGAAGTGTTTCGGCCTGCTGGACACGTTAGATACGTGTCTTTCAAGTCGGTATCACAATACGAGAGAATACTCACGCTCTGCGTTATCATCACACCAAGCAAAATAATGAGATGAAAATAGTGTTTGTCATAGTGTCATAAAAAGATTGTGTACCATAGTGTGATGAAAAAAATGTGTGCACCAATGTCATGAAAATACTGTGTGCACTAATGTCATGAAAAGATTGTGTGCACCAGTGTCATGAACAGATTGTGTGCACTAGTGTCATGAGAAAATTGTATACAATAGTGCCATTAAAATACGGTGTAGTGCTATGCAAAGAATGTATATAAAAGGATCATGAAAATACGATGTTCGATAGTGCCGTAAACGACTGTGTACAACAATGACAATGACAATTAGTGTACAATAGCGCCATAAAAATATTATGTACAACAGTGCCATGAAAAAAGATTGTGTACAATAGTGCCATAAAAATATTGTGCACAATAGTGCCCTCAACAAAGTTTGTGTACAACAGTGACTTGAACAAAGATTGTGTACAATAGTGCCATAAAAATATTGTATACAATAGTGCCTTGAACAAAGATTGTGTACAATAGTGCCTTGAACAAATATTGTGTACAATAGTGCCTAGAACAAAGATTGTGAACAATAGTGCCCTCAACAAAGATTGTGTATAATAGTGCCTTGAACAAAGATTGTGTACAATAGCGCCTTGAACAAAGATTGTGTACAATAGTACTATTTCGTTGTTATTGAAGTCATTTTTCATTTTTCGGAGAGCCGCTGCAGTTCAACCACAGATAGTCCAATTGGTTATGGCAGGGTCTTGGATTATATTGATGGTGTGGTAGCGAGTAGGAGATTAACCCATAAAATGCATGAATTATATTGATGGTGTGGTAGCCAGTAGGAGATTAACCCATATAATGCATGATATATATTGATGGTGTGTCAGCGAGTAGGAGAATAACCCATATAATGCATGCATTATAATGATAGTGCGGTAGCTACTATGATATTAGCTCATATAATGCTTGAATTATATTGTAATATAGTGTACCTGTCATACAATTTGTATTTTGAAATAGCTACAGAAGACATCAAATCATTTGCGGGAGAGAAATATTTGTGGGGAGAAATTTAAAAAAATAACACACACATCTTATTTTTCCACAAAAAAAATAAAATAAAAAAACATGAGCAGAATGCCAAAACTCGTTTAGACGGACAAATGATAAGAAATATTATTATTTTACCGTGTAGGAATGCTGGTTACAGACCTCATCATTTTAAAATTATTTCTTAAAATGGTGTTTACTGTATTTTGTTCAGTTCATGCCAAGTGCAATCTTTGCATCGAAGGTCGGCTGCAATAGCACATCAGTGTACTAAATTTTGTATATCGCATCTAAGAAAACGCAGTCTCACATTGGTTCATCTGTTTGAGTGAGCAAGCAATAAATATGCAGACTTCTTATGAAGAAAAGCAGCAGCTATAAGAGGCAGAATTCTGACTAGAAAAATCGTTTCTATGTGAGAAAGAAGAAACGATGGAGGTAAGAGGTTTTCAATGAAACAAGGAAACAGACAAAGAAGCAAAGGTGTGCAAAGCGACATCATTTTCGGCATTCTAGGCGTACCATTCGAGAACTGTTATAAGGAGGGTATTTGTAACGCCTTCTGTGTTTTACAGAGGCCTGAATTGGTAGCAAAGAATGGTATCAGTGTAAGAGAAGAATTCGAGGTGACGTAATACAGGTTTATAAGATAATCACAGGAAAGGTTAAATTAGATAATAAGTTTTTTTTTTCTCAAAATGCAACCACCAACGAGAACACGAGGGCACAGATACAAATTAACTAAAGTTAGGTCCAGATTTTACATTAGAAAAAAATTTTTTAGTCAGAGGGTGGTGAATGCTTGAAATGCATTAGCCCAGGAGATAGTGGAGGCAGAGACAGTTAATGCATTTAAGAATAGATTGAATGTACATAGCTTTTAAATCAGGGTAATGCAAATGTGACTGGTTATCTACAGACTCTGATGAGCCTTCTAAACCAGTATAAAAACGTTAAGTTAAGTTAAGTAACATCCCAGACAGTGACAGAAAACATCCCGGTCTGATATCTCAGGTACGTAGATGCAAGAAGATCCACCGCAACCTGTTGTCAAAGAAACGCAATGAAGAGTTTGCTCAGCACGATTAGCTTCGAACAACAACCTTCTAGGCATGATGTGAAAGACAACATGGAGGTTTAGGCATGTAGCAGTCGTCTAGCCCATCCTTTTTTTAAACCGAAGAGAAGCAACTAAGTCAAGTCAATTATGATGCAACCAGAGGTTACCATATTACAACGATTTAAGAAGACAAGGAAAAGCAGTATCTGAGACGATATCATAAAAATGCGGCATAAATATGCAGACCAGCAACATAGAATCTAGGAATGACCCAATATTTGAGGCATCTTCTTTTGGCACTCAAAACACGTAGCCACCTCAACCGTCACTATAAACGTGTATCACTTCCTGTCCTGATGTTAATAAGGGAAGTAATGTGGAGTGGCTAGATGCATTTTTCTCCTCGCTGAGAAAGAGGCAAATGAAAACAGTTACGCAGTGTGCGAAACGTTTAGGGACTGTGACATTAAGAAGTAAGGTTGTTGCAATAAGTATCCTGAAATAAATAAGTTATTTGGCTCTGT
This sequence comes from Ariolimax columbianus, assembly GCA_036924085.1. NCBI lineage: Eukaryota > Metazoa > Mollusca > Gastropoda > Stylommatophora > Arionidae > Ariolimax > Ariolimax columbianus. The sequence continues at coordinate 41,425,196 of JAVGWX010000003.1, read as the reverse complement.
GATAAACTCTTATGTCGTTTTATATTGCCACTTTCTTTTCCAAATGAACAAAATAGATCAATCTTTCAATTTTTTAACCGTCTTCTTGAGCTACTTCCCAAGACTGCAGCTGTGCTAGTTTGTTTTTTTCCTGGCTCTGCTGTAAATTATTTCGTTGAAAATGTAAAAAAAAACCAAAACAAACAGCAACAAATGCAATTAATGTGTTGACATAGAAGAAATAGATACTCTTCCTTCAATCCGTGTGGGAGAAGGAGAGATAACTCTTAGAGTGAACCTTGATATCGAGTTCGTTCCCGTGAATATTGTTTATTGACCTTCGTAGCCGGCAACTGCTACCTTAGTATATTCATATTTGCGTACAGGACAATGGCAGACAGTCTTGACACAGGAAGCTGTCTTGTGATACGGGATTCCACAGTTCGGGCAATAACAAGATGTACCTTAGACCTTTGGATGTCACTCACGTGGAGTATACGAAGGTGTATCTGGATTCTCCTATACATGTTGTTCTAAGGTTAAGTCATGTCTGCTCCATCAAAAGATTTTGCTGTCAGTGTGTCCTACCAATATATGTTGATATATATATTTGCATCTGCTATTGTGTGTATCTTATGTCTGAACTGTGTCTACGGATGTTTATCAATTAACTAAAGCAGTGGTCCTCAAACAATGGCCCGTGGACTGCATCCAGTTTACCAAACCCTTCCACCCACCCACCTTCTTTCCCCACCCCCTCTCACTAGAATAATTGAACACACACGCCACACATACACACACACAGACATACAACAAATAAATGAATTATTTTACTTTCAATATTTCTCAACTGGTAATTATAGTTGACATGTTCAGTTCCTGTCCGCATGCATGCCATCCTTCACGACACAAAGAGCTAGAATTTTGATGGAATCACAAACCCTTGTTTTCAATCGCAGGCTTCATATGATTGAAGACTTCAAACCAACATGTAGGAGACAGATGATACCACTTCCTAAACCTACAACCACAAGGCTTGTGGCGATTTGTAGGCGTCTTCAAGTATCCTGGACGAGCGATAAGAAAGATAAGTTGCATAATATGTTACATATTTACAATGTGTTTCGGCAGTTCCTGGTGTCTCTACAGAGTGCCACAGAAGAAAAGTCACGAAACATGTTACGTCATGTATGAAATAAGTAATTATATGTACTAATTATTAAACATAAATTATATTACAAGTATACATTATTTTAAAATTAGGTATGTAAACATTATCGCTTTTAATTCTCAAAACTGTGTTCAAAATAACATTTGTTTTAATATTTCAAACATAACGGCATTTGTTTAGTTGGACGAATCGCACACGCTTTTTTAGGTTGGCGGATTGGCGAAGTCCATGATAGTGCGTTGCATTATCGATCAGCAATCAGCATGCCATGTGTGAAAAATATATAGATCTGTCTTGCGTCCTGCAACCCGTTGTTTCATCAGTAAATTTAAATATATTTCACGAGCTTAATCATCGCCAGTGAGGTGATTTTCTGATAGAAACGTATTCGGAGTTGTCTTGCCTTATTGTACATAATTTCAATGGTTTTGTTGAGGGTAGGTTATATCATATTTATTTCAACTCAGAGTAGAAATTGAGTAATTCGTGAAAAAATAATAAACATCAAGTACTTTTATCAAACACTACTTGGCTTTGGAAATTGATTTTTGTTCGGACTCAACAGACCACATTAATCTTTTGAATATGAAGTTTAAAGTTGAAAAACATTTGATTTGGGATCTGTTCGCGCGTGTCAAGACCCATTCTTGTCAAAACTGATGCTACTTGAAGGACAGGTCAACGTTTATACATTGGTTAATTCCCCATTTTGTGAACGTGAAGCAGTTTTCCCAGTTCCATCTGCTGTATTAGAATGCATTTGTGACTTGTGACAAATAATGCCGTGAACGATCTTTTGATCTTGACTGAAAAATTGATGAGATGAATGTTTCACAATTATTTTGACTTCAATGTTAAAACACTACCAAGTCAGTTTCAAATGGAAGTTATTTATCTCCAACCAAATGCCATTTTGAAAGAAATAAAGAAATCTGATTCAATGTTAAAACACTACCAAGTCAGTTTCAAATGGAAGTTATTTATCTCCAACCAGATGCCATTTTGAAAGATATAAAGAAATCTGATTCAATGTTAAAACACTACCAAGTCAGTTTCAAATGGAAGTAATTTATCTCCAACCAGATGACATTTTGAAAGATATAAAAAAATCTGATTCAATGTTAAAACACTACCAAATCAGTTTCAAATGGAAGTTATTTATCTCCAACCAGATGCCATTTTGAAAGATATAAAGAAATCTGATTCAATGTTAAAACACTACCAAGTCAGTTTCAAATGGAAGTTATTTATCTCCAACCAGATGCCATTTTGAAAGATATAAAGAAATCGGATTCAATGTTAAAACACTACCAAATCAGTTTCAAATGGAAGTTATTTATCTCCAACCAGACGCCATTTTGAAAGATATAAAGAAATCTGATTCAATGTTATGATTCTTTACAGCCTGAACAGTTTCAGAATTCAAAGGGAATTGTTTGTGGATGTGTGGAAGTTTGTGGTCCTACATACACGTGGGAACAAACATTTTCAAAACTGAAATATGTCAATCACAATATCGAACAAATCTATCTGATGAACACTTGAAGTCCTGTCTAATAATTGACACCTCATGAAACTATAAGAGCAGATCCACTATTCCTATTTACCTTGTCGTGCAAAACGACATAATCTGTTTGTTACTATTGAAGTCTCCAATTACTAGCCCAGAGAATTAATGCATTTTTGTTTCCTAAAAATATGTATGAGTGTTCTGCATTGTTTTGCAATTGTTACATTTTTCTTTCGTTCTTTAATATGCCATTCTGATTTCCTTCCAAAAAAAACAAATGTTTTCTTTTATTATAAAACTGCTTTAAGTTTCTTTGTCCTTCGAATGCGTGTAAAATATGTTATGTGGCCGCTTACATGTATATATTTTAATACCCTTGAACTAACGTAATAGTAGTCCATGGCAGACATTGCTGTTGGGGATGAAGTGTAAGATACTTCATTGTACGATTCTACAGCTTGTTCACTTAGTGAAGTGCCCGTTTCCTTTCATTTTCGTCTATCATTTCCTAACAGTCAGTGAAGTAACATTTTACATTTGGATCTATTGGAGCGTACCGGGAACTAAACTGGATCCTAGTGTCTTTAATTAACAGCACAATTATTTATTCTGTTTGAATAAATAAACTCAGTCGTTCCTACTCTACTACTGCACCCAACGTTTCTCTACTCTCTTGGTCTCTTTTTTGTTCTTTCACGTTACATTTCAGATATCATTGTCTAACTTCTCCATACATTTGTGCAGCTATGGGTCGTGGGGACTCCTGTCTTGGTCTCTTTTTTGTTCTTTCACGTTACACTTCAGATATCATTGTCTAACGTCTCCATACATTTGTGCAGCTATGGGTCGTGGGGACTCCTGTCTTGGTCTCTTTTTTGTTCTTTCACGTTACACTTCTATATCATTGTCTAACTTCTCCATACATTTGTGCAGCTATGGGTCGTGGGGACTCCTGTCTTGGTCTCTTTTTTGTTCTTTCACGTTACACTTCAGATATCATTGTCTAACTTCTCCATACATTTGTGCAGCTATGGGTCGAGGGGACTCCTGTCTTTGTCCAACCATGTTACGGCGCTTGTGGTAAGCCCGTGCTGTTTTAGTAATTATGTTACATCATCTATCCATCTGCAACGTAGTCGTCGTGTGTCCTGTAACCATGTATTCTTGTGTTACAAACACGCAGTGGCAGTTATCAGTTTGTATTTTAAAGTTTCATAAAAACCCTTATTTCATTTTAGATTACAGTCATATCTGTAAAGGGCGGTTTCTACGAGTATTTCTCAATGTCTGTTCACTGTACAATTTGAGGGTCTGATTATCGGAGTGGTAGATAACTTATTTCTCATGACAGAGGTACGGACTTGATCTGTGTTATTGTTTATATTCGGTAGACCCAAATGTCATTGGATGATGGTTTACTGTGTTAGGAAATGTCAAATTTGAAGAATGGGAACTTGTCACATCGCTAAGTAAAAATGGGAGCGTAATGCAATCATACATCTATAGCTAACACTGGACAGCTATGTCTGCAAATGGATTACATTCTTCTTTGAATCCAGCTATCAGTGTAGTACTAGCTACATAGCTACTGTCATCTTTGAATTTAACTATGACAGCAGTAATAGCTTCATGGCTATCTTTATCTTTGAATTCAGCTATCCCTACAGTATTAGCTACATGGCTACCGTCATCTTTGAATCCAAAAATCACAGCAATACTACCTACATGGCTACCTTCACCTTTGAATCCAACTATCACAGCAGTACTAGCTACATGGCTACCTTCATCTTTGAATCCAACTATCTGAGAACTTTAAAGAAAAAGAAATCGCCCCGAAAAGATTGCGTAACAAACGAAATGCTGATGGGGTTGGGCCAAACAGCAAAAAGAAAGTTACTATCAGTCCTGAAAAAAGCTGGAAAAGGGGAATCGTGCCGCAGGCATGGAAAGACGCTGTACTTATACCAGTACCAAAGAAAGAAAAAGATAGAACAGATCCAAATGGATACATGCCTATCAGTCTACTGAGCTGTGTAGAAAAACTTATGGAGCGTATGATAAACACCAGACTGATGTGGCATCTGGAAGTAAAACACATACTAATTCCACAGCAAGCATGCTTTAGACAGCACAGATCCACTGAGGATCAGATCACTCTCATAGACCAAGAAATAGAGGATGCTTACCGGGGGAAAAACACACAGTAGCGGTTTGGGTGCATCTAGAAAAAGGCATTTGACAAGGTCTGGAAAGAGGGACTTAAAGTCAAGCTACGAAGAAGTGAAGTTTGTGGGAAAATGTACAGATGGATCAGCCACTACCTCAAAAACAGAACAGCCAGAATTAAAGTACAAGGGCAGATGAGCAAAAAGGTAACACTCGAGCAGGGAGTACCCCAAGGGGGAGTACTGTCACCCACACTATTCCTGGTATATATAAAAAACATCACAGAGAATATACCAAGAAGAGTCCACAGCTCCATGTTTGCAGACGATCTGGCTATGTGGACCTCTGAACATAATCTCACCATAGCAAGTAATCGGAAGCAGCAGGCCCTAACATCGTTGGAGGAGTGGGCGAACTCATGGCTGGTCAAAATAAATTAGGAAAAAACAACATGAACGATATTCTCGCTTTCAAATAAACCCAAAAACACCAAAATAAGTCTTAACGGCAAATAGCTGCGACCAAACGACAACCCAAACTACCTGGGAGTCACATTTTACCGGCGCATGACATGGAAAAGTCAGATCGAGAGAAACTGAATGGGAGCCAGAGAAATAATGGCAATCATGAGCAAACTTGCTGGCAGAAGCTCGGAAGCAGACGAAAGTATACTAAAGAAACTGTACACTGGAAGAGTGAGACCAGTTCTCGAGTATGGCATTGCGACACAATTAGCAAACTTCAAAACCAAGCCATGAGAGTTATAACAGGATGCATGAAATCAACGCCAATTGTAGAACTTGAAAAGATTACAAATCTGCAATCCATGACCGACAGAAGAGACTGCAGAGCCCAGCAGCAAGCAGAGAAACTCAGAAGACTGACAGACCATCCAATGCATCAGAGACTAAATAATTTTGGAAATGGGAAACTAAAGCGGAGAAACTTTGCAGAAATAGCCAACGCAAAGATGAGCGATGACCATATGAACGCATTAACAACACCAAAGCATATCCCTACTGTACGCAAACCTACCTGGAGGCAGCATATATTTCCAGAGGTGGTAGAAAATATACCAGGTATTGGAATAAAGAACAGCCAGACTGAAAATGAAAGAAGAGACATAACCCTGAGGTACATAACGAAAAACTACCCAATCATGGACTGGCCCATGCATACACCGACGGTTCTGTAACAAACACAACACAGAACGGAGAGGCAGGGGTATTCCTGAGCCTACCAAATGGTAGAAAAATAACACTGTCAGTGGCAACTGGAAAATACTCAAGCAATTTCAGAGCGGAGGTAGAGGCACTGAGGGCTGCAGTAGAAGAAATGGTGACAGGCAAAAGAAAAGAAAGCCACATAGTCCTGTTTACAGATGAACTGGCCGAGTTCAGAGCACTAAAAAACCAGAAAAATACAGAACTTAATGATTTAAGAGCAGTACTCTGTCAACTATGCCAGCAGACCGCACCAAAAAGAGTAGTGGTACAGTGGGTTCCATCACACTGTAACATCCAAGGCAACAAGGAGGCAAACAGACTGGCAAAAGAAGGTGCAAGACTACCACAACCAGACCTTAGTGTGACCTACGAAGAGTCAAAAAGGCTTAATAGAGCTAGATACATGACCAAATGGAAAACAGAACATACTGGCTACACAAAAAACGATGCCTATTACCAATTGAACAGAAGAGAGCAGGTCGTGGTCTTCAGACTGCGCATAGGCCACAATAGACTGTGGTACCACCTATTCAAAAAATTGAAGATAGATGGCACTGACGAATGCTCGTGTGGTACCGGGAAAATGACCGCTGAACATTTGCTGCAAAACTGTCCGACATACGAGGATCAGAGAAAGCAGATGTGGGCATCACCAGTGGCAACACTAGACAGCCTCAGGATGACCGCTGCTTTTTTCGCAAAAATAGAGATTGACGTCTGACAGCGTACGAAGAAGAAGAAGAAGAAGAAGAAGAAGAAGAAGAAGAAGAAGAAGAAGAAGAAGAAGAAGAAGAAGAAGAAGAAGAAGAAGAAGAATCCAACTATCACAGCTGAACTAGCTACATGGTTACATTCATTTTTGAATCCAACTATCACAGTAGTACTAGCTACATGGCTACCTTTATCGTTGAAACCAACTATCACAGCAGAACTAGCTACATGGCTACCTCCATCTTTGAATCCAACTATCACAGCAGAACTAGCTGCATGGCTACCTACATCTTTGAATCCAACTATCACAGCAGAACTAGCTACATGTCTACCTTCCTTCATCTTTGAATTCAACTATCACATCATAACTAGCTACATGGTTTCATTCATCTTTGAATAAAACTATCACTGCAGTACTAGCTATATGGCTACCTTCATCGTTGAGTCCAATTGTCACAGCATAACTAGCTACATGGCTAACTTCATCTTTGAATTCAATTCTCACAGCAGTACTATCTACATGGCTACCTTCATCTTTGAATCCAACTGTTATAACAGTACTATCTACATGGCTACCTTCATCTGTGAATCCAACTATCTCATCAGTACTAGAGTTCAAAATTCCAATGCTATCATACCCCTAAAATGTCAATCAAGGAACTGCCAATACTGAACACGAATTTAAGTATTCAAGAACTCTCCTTTTAGCAATCGTCCCAGCACCTCCTCTCACTTTATGTCTCAAATAAAACACTGGTCCAACTAGTAGGCCGAGACGACTCAGTCACAGGGTCTAAAGTCATCAAGGAAATCGAGCAGGAAATAAACGCAGACAACACGCTTCTCAATCTGCACCTTTAACTGTCGGTCCATTAACTCGACAGCCCAACTCAGCACTCTTATAGATGAGACCACCAATATCACATACAATTTGATTGGTCTAGTGAAAGGAAGAGATAAGATAAAATGACATCAAAGTGGCAAGATGGAACAGGAGTGTATTTCGGTGCCCACAAATCAGTAAGCATTTCAGGTGGAGTTCGCTTCAATAGTCTACTGAGTCCGCTTCATCAATCAAAGACTTTCGGTATTAAAGCTATCCATCAACGCTATATTCAACATCTCATTCGTACACCCCAAACTGCAACCAAATAGAATGGGGAACACGCCGATTTTTACGAACAGCTCATCGATTCACTCCAAGAATACCGCATCTACTTCATGGTTGTCATCGGAGACTTTATACATGGGTTGTCATCGGAGACTTCACACATCGTTGTCTTCGGAGACTCCATACATTGTTGTCATCGGAGATTCCATACATGGTTGTCATCGGAGACTTCACACATAGTTGTCATCGGAGACTTTATACATGGTTGTCATCGGAAACTTCACACATCGTTGTCTTCGGAGACTCCATACATTGTTGTCATTTGAGACTCCATACATGGTTGTCATCGGAGACTTCAACGCCCAAATTGGACCAAGAAAAAACAACAGGGAAAGACACATCGGATTACAGTCAGCAGAAAAGAGAAACGATATAGAGAAGAAACTAGCAGGCATCTGCCAGACACATCCCTTGTACCATCGAAATAGTTTCTTCGAAAAGCCATGTCTGGAACGATGGACACATGTCAGCCAAAAACAGTCCGCACCGCCATGAACTAGACCACATACTCTCCAACCGTCGAAAATTCACGGACATTGGAGTAGTCGCACCCTTTGTAACAGATAGCGACCATCACCTAGTGCCTGATCGCCTCAGCTTCAACCTAAATGAGGCACGAACGAACCAACATCGGTACAGAAGGCCAGCGGTTTCTACCCTAAATATAACATTTGCTAGAACGCTCGCGGCGCAAGACACATTTAGGGCAGCAGAAAGCTTAGATAAGGACTTTGAAAACCTCATCAGCATCATACCGAATATTAAGAAAACCAGCCAAACTCCGGCACCAAACTATCAAATAAGCCGCATCTCCCTAACCACTGAGACCCTTCTAGATCAGCAAACTGTGTCGGCAAAAGATCGAGGAAGATACCACCAGTTTCTCCAGAAGAAGTGTCCTTGCAGCCGCAGAATCACGAAGAAGCATTAACCAAATCACCCGCTCCATCTTCGAACACCAGCACGTGATCCCACCTCTTAACTCAGCAGACGGAACGAGCGTGAACTCACATCTGCAGACAGAAAGAGTTATCTGTAGCTTCTACACGAACTTATTCAAGTCACCTTTTCTCTCTCCACCTATTCAACTAAATCATCTACACTTCCCTTACTGATGCCACCATTCCTGATCTCAGAGATATGAAATGTAATTGAACGCATGCCCTCTGGCAAGTCCGCAGGCAAGGACGGAATCACGGTAGAGACACTACAAGAATGTCGTCACTCACTCTACACAGCGCCCGCTTAACGATTCACACTTTTTCTAGAAGAGAAATAAATCCCATCGGGTTGTTGAGAGTCGAAGACTGCCTTACTATACACGAAAGGAGACAAAGAAGACCTAGCTAGCTGCAGCCCCATCAATCTCACCTCAGTACTGTACAAAGTATTCACAAAATGCCTTCTGACAAGGATCCGTAAAGCCAGCGAGGAAGCCCAACCTATAGAACAGGCTGGGTTCAGACAGAACTACAGCACGCTGGACCACATAATCACGTGTTATCGTTTGATTGAGGCAGCAACAGAGCACCACCCACCTCTAGTGTTTACAGTTATCCACTACAAAAAGGCGTTTGACACCGTCGAACCAGAATATGTGTGGAAAGCTCTGGAAGGGCAGGCAGTCGAAGCTGGCTACATAGACATGTTAAAACGTTGCTGTAATGGATGCACCATCATCATTCCTCCATTCATACGACCGATAACTATCGTCAAGAAGAAAGGTGTACGACAGAGCGTCCCCAGTTCGCTCAACCTTTTCTCTGCATGATATCTTTAGCCGACGATGAGACATTGCGACTGAACGAGTACGGCATCGACATAAACTGGCGATTACTTAACCTTCTAATATTTGCCAACGATATCACATGGCTTCCTTCAGTTGGAATTAAACTATTGCAGCAGTGCTAGTTACATGGCTACCTTCATCTTTGAGTCCAGCTGTTACAACAGTGCTAGTTACATGGCTACCTTCATCTTTGAGTCCAGCTGTTACAACAGTGCTATCGTTGACAGCAGTGTCAGCGACAGAAATACCTTCACATTTGAATCTAATTCTGAAGCCTGGTTGATAAGGTCAACTACTGTGACCAGTTGCACATTGGCCTTTAGAGTACTTTCAGCAAGACTCTTGTCCATAGCTTACATAGAAATGACTTGTTTTACTTTACTAATGAGCACGAAGAGACGTGGCGTTTTTCTTTCACTGAAACCCCTATTTAAAAAGGTTTTTCTTTATGTTTGGCATTTTTGATGTAGATCTACACACAACCAATAAGAATGATCGTGCTGTATTAACTGTTGCAGGAAATGCTTCCATTTCTACGAGCACGAGACGAGGATGATATAATGACGAAATTATTTCTTTAGATGTGAGCTGGTAGCTATTGACAATCCAATATCACCTGGACATAAGCACACATCTTCCTCAGTTGTTAAGGTGATGTATTTAGTGGGTTGTGTATGGTTAGATGCGGTAGGGCCAGCTGATTTCGATGGTCGGTTTGCCATGGGTACATGGTCGGGCGATGCCAGGCTGATTCACCGTGGTAGTGACATAATCTGCACTGTGGTCCCTCCAGTGGATCTGTTCTCTTCAGAAGTGTTTTGAGATTGGTGTGATCTGGTCAAAGCTTGAAGATCAAACGCTGGTCTTTTCTTTTCAAACTCGTTGTAGGGACACAATCTGGGTCGTGGTCCCTCCAGAGGGTCAGTTCTCTTCAGAAGTTTGTTGATGTTGATGTGATCTGTTCTCAGCTTGAAGATCAAACGCTGGTCTTTTCTTTTCAATTGCTTGGCTGAGTCCTTAGGATCCTGTTCTCTTTTATGCCTACAATATATTCGCCTGTTTTGGATGCAACCCATTGGTTTAGCCATTCTTGTCTATAGCCGTTTTTCTAAATCTTCCTGCAGGTCTCTAGTGTGATGTAGGTAGTTCCTAGGGTAGTATCTGAGCATCTTCTTACAGGTCTGTAGCGTGATTCTAGGCAATGGATGTTGTATTGACCCAGGATCTGCCTGCAGGTCTCTAGTGTGATATAGGTAGTTTCTAGATTAGTATCTGAGCATCTTCTTACAGGTCTGTAGCGTGATTCTAGGTAATGGATGTCGTGGTGGTCCAAAATCTGTCTGCAGGTCTCTAGTGTGATATAGGTAGTGGCTCTAGACGATGATTAATCGAACCACATATTGCAGGTCTTATCTACGAGGCATATTCAAATGAAACCCGCCCGTACTGCTCCAGGTGGACATACGCGCAAGGAGCATGATTACGTCACATCTAACTTAATAGGCACACACTAATGTACACGTGCACACATTCATTGGTTCTGCTGAAGACCGTTGTGGAAATGGTGGGTCTGATACGGAATCCGTTCAAGGTTGATCAGCAAGTGGTAAATCAGTTCCTAACAGTTGAAGGATGTCGACCAGTCGATATTCATTCGCAGAATGCAAACAGTGCATAGGTGACAAAAGTGTGTCGAAGACAACAGTGAAGGACTGGGCAGGGATATTTCTAGAAGGACGTAAGTTAATTGAACGATCTTCTACGACCAGGTCAGACGCATATTATTGCAACAGAAAATGCCATAGCTGATATTGATTGTGCGATACGGGTGGACAACTGTTTGAGTTTACGAAAAAAGGAAATAGCTGTGTCGCTTCGGAGAGTTCAAAAGGTTGTTGGAAAGAAACTGAAGTATCGGAAGGTGTGTTCGCATGCAATGGAAGCATCATGCAGAACCAAAACAAAAAAAATTATAATCACACGTCACTGCTGGTACGATTATGCAGATCGCATGTTTTAATCACGAAGGGCTGCTATTGGTAGACTTCAAACATCAATGCCATCAGCTACAACGTCACAATAAACATCCTGCATACAGACATCAACAATAAACGACCCGGTATGCTTTTGTGTGGTGTGATTCTGTTGCACGACAATGATCGTCAACGTGTGTTGAACATTGTGCACGAAGCGTTATCGCGGAAAAGATTGGAAGTTCAGCCACACCAGTATATAGCTCTGATTTGTCACTATGTGACTTTCATTTGTTTGGAGCCTTCACATATTTTCTAAAGGGACAACGATTTGATTCGGATGTAGACGTCATGATCTCGATGACCGAATGGTTCAATGAGCAACCAAAGTCATTTTTCTCTACCCAAGCAGTGAGATGTGTGTCTGAATGCCCATGGCAACATTTTCTTACGAACCCTTGTGCATGTTTGATCCATAACAGTTGCTTTGTTTAATTCTGCAACACCTGCTGATGGTTCCTTTTACATGTTTGTAATAAATCCATTGGGTCGCATATCAACACGCCTCATATACAGTGGGTTGTGCAGAAAGTAGCTTGTGAGATAACTGAACTAGAGTGTGCACATCCAGCGAGTTACATGAACCATCAGTGTATTTATCCTTAACCACTTTCTGAAATTGACTGGGCAAGCATCGCTCTTGTTCAGTGATGTTGGTTATGTATACTTCATTTAGTCACTCCTCTACATGGGCATCGTGATATCTGTATCTATGAGAAGCGTTCAAATCAAACCGGGACTTTTTTTCTAGATTAGCTGAAGGGGTTAAAGCGTGCTGGAATTATTGTCAACCAGAGGCACTTGTGTCCTATTACTGCTATATATATGGCCCACTTGTAAGGGGCCAGTCACGTGACATAAATAAATATGACGTACACAAATGTTAGGGCTTGCATGGAGAAGCGTGTTGTGATGAAGTTTCTTGTGAAAGAAAGCGTGAAACCTCCGGAAAATGTATAGACGGCTGCGATTACAATACGGCGATGGCACACTCAGCCGCAGTAAGACGTTTGAATGGTGTAAACGTTTTAGAGAAGGCCGTGGATCCGTCAGTGATGGTCCAGGTCGTGGTGGCTCTCAACGCACCAGTCATGCCTGTGATTGTGGAACTCCTTATCCTGGAAAATTGACGTATAACCAGTCGTGAATTGCACAAGAAACAAGTCTTTCTCTGGATACGGTTAACACTATTATGTATGGACATTTGTATTTTCGAAAGGTTAGTGCACGTTGGGTGTTAAAACAGCTTTCCGCTTTTCCCGCAGAGAAGAGTTCAATCCTGTACTGAATTGGAGGAACGTTTTGACATCGAAGGGCATACCTTTTTGGATAGCTTCATTACATGTCACAAAACCTGGGTGCGTCATTATACTCCTGAATCGAAACGCGCATCCAAGCAGTACTAGCATACGAAATCACCACCACCCAACAGATTTTGGACAAGTGCGTCTGCAGGTAAAGTGATGGCATGTTTTTTCTGAGACAAACTTGGCATCTTTCATGTTGATTTTCTACCCGTGGTGCCTTTATCAAAAGTGAACACTACATACTGATTTTGAGTGGTGTGCATAACCGTCTATGGAAAAAGCGGCATGGTTTGATTACAAAGAGCTGTTAAGGTTTCCTGCAAGAAAACGCTCGACCTCATACGGGTCACTGCACTTTGTGCCATTTGCAGCAAATCAACTTGGAGGTATTGCCACATCCACCTTACAGCCCAGACCTCGTTCCAAGCGATTTCCACATGCTTGGACCCCTACGAGAATTCCTGCGAAATCAGCATTTCAGTACAGATGACGAGGTGACACAGGCTGTCCTGAATTGGTTCAGACTTACTGACAAGTATTTCTAAGCTGAAGCTTTTCCATCATTACTTAAAAGCGTGGATATGTGCATAGACGTTGCAGGAAAAATAAATAGCATTTTGACTACTTGAAATATTTTTTTTTCTCACAAACAAAAGTCCTGGTTTTTTTCAAGAACGTCCCTCGTACTTGTAATCTTGTGCAAGACAGGTAGGTCATTGACCTGTTGTGACTTGGGATGATGGAGACGTCGCCTTTATTTCACATTCATCCAGGTGACGATTTATTTTACCTATATTCCAGGTGATTATTTATTTTGCCTCATGCATGTGACGATGTATTTTACCTTGATGCAGGTGACGACTCATTGTAACTTCATTCAGGGGACAATTTCATAGAAATTTCGTTACCTTTCTCATTTCTGCACCAAAAGCAGCAAATAGCTTGCTCTTTTTTATTTCCGATTTGCAAAAAGTGATATTAAATACGGAAAGCGTACCTCGTACATCCGAGTTAATCGTCTCTTTCCAAGAGTGCTAACCGTTAGTCACACCTTCCTTGAAATCATATGACGCCTGAAATTTATGGGGTTAGAATATCCCACCTTTTCGCGCTATCATTCGTTTCTTGAAAGGCGAGAGTCTTATCTCTAAGCCAAAGCGATCCCTTCGATTCTGTGGCACATATTAATTAACAAAATTACAGATGTGCAATGCGTACGGAAAGATACAAAAGCGGCAAATATTT